>NW_019775303.1:173647-241712 GCF_001039355.2 Lingula anatina
TGTATAGATCCACTTTCGTGTTCGGCTGTGCATTTTAACCCCGGCGATTATGATCAGCACCGCCATTTTGCTTTATTGCCCGAAGTATTGTTTAAATTTTCATAGAAAACTAAGCTACTATAAATTAAATTATCAACCAATAAAACGACAGTGTTATTCAGTCATCAGTAATATAAAAACCAACGTACATAAAGTTAAACTCCCCGTGTTAGACCTTAGGTAACAAAGCATTCAAACTCGCTTGTCTGTCGCCATATTGCTAATTTGAATGCAACAACGGATTGAAGGCAAATTTTCACGATAATATCTGCTCCAAAATATTGCATATTTTACACACAAGTGAACCCTGTTAGTTTTCCCTTCTGCACATACATTCTCAGAGAAACTACAAGACTAAAAGAGGTAATTTACCTACCTTGAAATCGCCCACATGCAACAGAGATCTACCTGCGCACGATCACAACGCGACTAACTACTTCCGCCGTACGAACGTCTTTCCACAGTTAATCGGATTACCCTTTGAAGAATTGCCGAGTGTCCAATCTTTGGTATATTAGATCTTAGCCTCCACTTATCGTGTTTACAAGGAAAGTGCACGGCGCCGGCATCGGCATCGCCATCGCCATCGCCATCGCCATCGGCGACGACAGACGCAGGTGATGGCAATATGTACAGACACATCTGTGTCTGTACATAATTAAAACAATTCCCAGAATAAAAGCATGTGTCAAAAAACACGCACTTTATATCTTAAAACTACATTAATCACGTCTTTTTGTTGAAATCATTTAAGGACAATTAAAACGGATACATCTTGGTCATTTTCAACAGAAAATGGATGGCCACGTTGACATTAGCATTTAAAAGGAATATTATGTGATTATGGTAGTTAGAGTCTGGAGATGTGACTTACGAGCTTCCAAGTGGTCGATACTGTTCTCGACACTCCAACACGATATGCCATAGGGTGGTGAGTCTTGCAGCATCTGTAACTCACGCTTCATTCGTGCAGCACGATGCATTTTTTTAAATCCCTTGTGTTTCAAAAATTATCACGTTTCTATAAGTGATACAAATCATTCGTCAAATCATTTTTCGCGGCATTTTGCATGTGCTCCTATTTCAATGACGTCACCATTATATTTACACCGTAAGTGGTGATGTCTATCCTATTGCCAGTCGGAAGCTCGACTCCAGTTTTGATTTGGAACTATGTCGGAAGACGTGACCCAAGGGACATGTGAAAACACAATGTTGAAGTCCAAAAACGCAGATGTACCAGCATACGTTACATTCTGCAACAGGACTTCGAGAAATGTTGATATTTTCTGGTTAAATTATAAGGGGAAACGAGTGAAATACTGCAATTTATCGCCTCAACAACGAAACTTTTATGTAGACACCTATGTTACACATCCATGGGTTTTCAGAGAAGCTGGTACGGAATATATCATGACTGCAAATAAAAAGGACGTGTTTTTTCCTAAAGCATGGGATGGTGGACAAGAACGAAGCATAACGTACATTGATATACCAGGTATATATTCAAGCACATACTGGCAAAACTTTTTCTATTCGTCAAATGCATGAGTGGATGAGAGTGAATAATGGTGCAGGAGAATGGATGTGAAAGGTTTATCTGTGTGGGTAATATCATAATTTTGTTAGGGAGACCATTAACCTGTGAAAAAACATATTGTGGGGGAGTAACATGAGGGGAATGGAAGAAAAATTCACCCCAGGACAGTACTACTACTACATGTACTAGAGTAGTGCAGATACATATATATACTAAAATCAGTACATTGCAAGCAGCTTATTTTATTTTTACCGACTGTGGTAATCATCTAGATAATAATTCCATGGAGGAAAAATAATTGAACTTCTGATGGACTGGAACAAAGATAAGGAAACCCTTTTTTTTCTTTTTACAAAAATATTCAACCAACCATCTTCAACTGTTCCACCCAGTGCAACCTACGGCGTATATATATATATATATATATCGATGCACCTACAATACTTTTGCTTCCTTTCCAGTGTCATAGTCTACCATACAGCACACATTGTACAAATTATGGTTAAAACAATTTTGTTTAGTGATGGCTCCATCATTTATACTATTTTGTTGGATTTTTTAATTTTCAGTGTATTCCTTGAGGGAAAGATGTATTCAGGTTCTTAGGAAACTACTCCCTAAAGAGTGTATGGAAGATCTGGACATACCCAAGTTGCTGAAACAAGAACTGCTTGACATGCAGTGTCAAAGTCATGATACATATAAAAGTGTTAAAAGCAGCACCCCATGACATACACTACATTGAAAAGTCTAAATTGACCAATAATTCACTGTGATCATTCATTACCGACTGGATGACCTTACTAGTAATTAAGTGGATCTCTGCCCCCAGAGCAGAGGGACATGGATTCAGCTCTGCCGGGAACGTACCAGTTCTTCTTAAAGAGTACCCACTGTCTCCCTGCTTGGCACTTGGCTCTGTTGGAAGTAGAGGTTAGGTACCTGGTCTGACAGTGAAATATTCCTTTAGTATGCCAGCTTTAAGCACCACGTTTTGCAACGCCTACCCGGGTTGATGTAACATCTACAGTAAATCTGAATGTACTCCATACAAGAGGCCAGCAGAGTGGTGCAGGTAGTTTTCCTGGACCTCTCTGTCTTTTGACCAATTGGTAGCAATTTTTTTTATAAAGAGATGATGAAGCCTGAACTATTTAAAGTACTAGTATGTGTACTTGGTTTGAGGGTTATCCAATGGCTGTTTCTATTTGGATTTTTATCTTGTGAGGACAGAGTTTAGTTTCAAAAGTTTCCATAAGTTACTGTCTCAAATGGCAAATATATAGAGATTTTATTAAATTCTTTAAAATTTTTTTGACTAATTTCAAAGTTTTTTTATTTATTTTATTTTTATTTTTTATTTTTTCATTTCAGTAGACTAGCATGTAGTGTTTCCTGTGGAATTTAGTTTCATTAATCCATCCAGGTGTCATTGAAGTTCTTGATGACAAACTACCCTGGTGCTGTACAAGCTTGTCAGCAGCATGTTGTTGGCAGATTCATTGGACGTCAAGTCATAGGCACCCCGAGTGTCAGGGCACTGTAAAGAACTCACTATACCTGTTCATGTGTTGGCTTTATGGTGCCCCTTAAGAATAGAGACAATGTTGAGTATCTGTCAATCAAAGGAACTGCTCTGCAGTGAATCTGCATTTGAATGTCATTAGTCCAAAATGATATGTAAAACAGATTTAATTTTGCTTCATTTAATTTCATTTACTGTATTTAAGATGTTAATTGAAAAATAAATAATATATTTTTTAAAAGAAAAAGACATTCCATATGTTTTTGTATTTTATTGCTTATCAAAAAAAAAGTTGCACTTGGAGATACAAACACAATACACGTGCTTGCCAAGTGCCAAGTTTGACATCTACACTGTATGTCCAATACCTCTATAAAGACTGCGCAATGACTTCACCAAATTTAATGCATTCTACAGTGTAAGACAGCTGTGTTTTATGGAAAATACATGGATGTGTTTTACAATTTCTGGGCATGAGCTTTTTCCACAGAAACACAAATTTTTTGAAATTTAGTTCTGATCCAGGGTTTAGCCAGGTAGACGTCCAGCTGTAGAAAGCGTGTCCAAGCAAAGGAATATCTACACTGTATTTGACGACTGGACGACATTTTTAATATTCTCATTGTCAAAGATAAAAGTTAAATCAGACTTGAACATGCGAACTTTTACCAGTTAGCCTTAAATTTGATGTGCAGTAAGCTCAGATAGTATAATTGGAGCATGATACAATACCAGGGGTACCACACAATTGTACGGGCTTTGATACGATAGCCATGTCGATTAGCATTGCAGGTAAGTAGCAAGTGGAGAGAGGTGTTACCACACCTAATATTTGTTTGAATGTTTGTTAAAAAATGGAATTGGAAAAAAAATGAAAAAGTTTTAAAGTTACTGTTGATCCTGCTCCTGTTTGCAATCAGTTTACTATTTAAGGTCCAAGGCAGTTCTATGTTATCAAAAGCTTATATTTGCCAAAGTGTAAATGGCTGAAGCTGCAATAAAGACACTAAAATGCACTTTGATTCCTCTTTATTTATTACAAATATGAAAGACCAATGATAAGGTGAATAGTAAATGGTGCTCACACTATGAAATTTGAGTTTATGTCAGTAATTCAGTGGTCCTCATCGCAAGCCTGAAGCAAGAAAAAAATCAGTTTTGTTTATAAGGCCATGAATTGCACAATAAATATCAACTAATCTTATTATTTTCTAAGCATGTTTTCTAAATGCAGCACCTGTATATTTGTAGTTGTGATTCATCCCAACTTTATTTATCCTGTTAAAAACCTTGCTTTTAGTTAAGAAGTTATACAGACTTCGTGTTTTATTCAGGGATGAAAGTTATTTTCATTTTAGTATGCTATACAACATTCAAATTACAAAGAAAGTGTTCACAGTTTCCGAATAATAAGAGCACCTTTGGCCCTCTCTAATGCCAAATCATTAGGACTTATTTTTTGCCTAAGTAATATACTTAATTCTGATTTATTTCAACATCATTATGGTGAATTGATATTACAGAAATTGTATAACAATCCTGTTAATGGAGCAACAGTGCTGATTATGAATTTTTGTGCTTCCTTCCATAATGCAACATATTTTGCAAAATCCAAAGAAATGGAATTGGATGAATAAGTTTCATCCTCTTGATGCAGATTTTATTGCTGACAGTCATTGAAGAGCAACAGATTTACTGTTTCGCTTGGAATGTTACTGATCTGGTTTTTAGCACTGAAAGATAAAATCAATACTTAAGTGTCAATTACAATACCTGCGTAACAATATATCTGTACAGAACAACAAATTTCTGAAAATTAAAGCATGTTTTAATAATTTAGACAATTACAAAGCAAAAAAAAAAAAAAAAACAAATATCAATTAAATAATAGGTTTTTGATATCAACTTTTTTCTTTTTTTTTTTTTCTTTTTTTCTTTCAATTTCTTTGCCATTTCTTTGCTACAAGTGGTATTCATCCAACTCTGATTGGCCAGAATCATAGGGACAACTGCACTTGACATCTTTGTTTATTTGGACTGGGAGGGATTTGTAAAGATAACTTGAATTTATAGTATTTTATTATAATTATAATTATTATTTACCATACTCTGCACAGGCCAGTTTTGCTGTTGTTTGGGTCCTCCATGCATGTTATATGTTTTAAATATTTCTGTTATTTTAAAAATATTTCTGTCCATTTCGGTAACCCCCTGTTTTAAGATCATATATTTACAAAATAAAGAAATAGTGCAAATAAAACTTAAAAATAGCTTTGTCTTCTGTTAGTTTAACTTATCTGATAAGAGTTTTAGACTTTCATTTCATTCAATCTGTTAGGGACCATTCCCACAGCTTTGGGTCAATCTATCTCCCTCGGAAGTCGCAATATATTGCTATCAACTTAACTGGCTTAAATGTCTGTCACGCCTAGTAAAGCTGTTAGGGGGTAATTTTCATTACCCTGTAGCTGATTCCGTAGGCATGACAGACATTTAATCCAGTTAAGTTGATAGCAATTTAGTGAGACTCCCCAGGGAGATAGGCCAATCATGATAGATCGATATTGGTATAGTAACCAGTCCTAGTTTACTTTATCAGATCAGAGATTTAGACTTTCATTTTAATCTATCTTTTGTTTGAAATCACTAAAATGAAACTCAAGTGAAATTCTGCATGCTGAACAATATTCCACTGCATACTGACTTTTTGTATTTAAATTCCATAATACTGAATGATATAAAGACTCATTTTTTTCTTCATCATAAGTATATTAAAACCAAAATAAAGTTGCATTCCGTTGTTTTATTTTAAGCAAACATGCTATTTAGTACCACTAGCATGGGCACTGGTGATACTCATGGTTTTAGTCCAACCCGCCTCGTGTTGGTTTTTGAGCATAGTTTTACTACAATAATAGCCATTTTAGTGGTGAAATGCAATATAATATATTTCCATGTGTTGTTTACAATGTATTTCTTGTGGAATTTTGAATCTCAAAGGAAGAGTAATTATTGCTTTAATGGTGTCCATCTAAGATGAAAACAGAATTACCACAGGATCATAAAATGTGAAATTGATAGCCTTATAATGCACAAGTAATTTTAGCCCTAAGAAAACTTAGCCAAGGCACACCAACTATTTCAGGAAGGTCTGATATAAAAGGGGTACGACAAAGGTATAACGCAAATCACTATTTTACCCTTTGAAACATGTCAGTGAGCAATAGAAAGTGTCATCTTATATTATTTAAAGGTAGTCTTCATATTGTGCGTATTATTGTATTGTGAATCAATCTCTCACTCTAAAAACTTTCACCCTCTCCGCCTCTCACATGCCTCCCCATGTGTCGTCCCAATGGTGCCGAGATTTAATGACTGTACCCCCGCAGGGACGATGCATGGGGATGCGTGTGAGAGGCGGAGAATCTATTAAAAGATTAGGCGGTTTTTCTTTCATGTACGTCTGCCATATTTAGTTCCAGGATTTGTAAAGCCTGGCTCAACTCGTTGGGAATGCAATCTATGTATACCAACAGTTATTCATTGTAAATAAAAATAAATACTTTTCAACCAATATCAATACCAAGTTGTTTAGCAAAAAGCTGGAATGCAGTCAGCTTAAGTCTAGCAAAAGAGTGATAACATTTTGTGTTAGCGATGTACACATACCCAAGTTCTTTCAGTTTATTGGCCAGCTCCTCTGGTGTTAAGTCATTATCTTCAGACAGTAGCACAGCTGCAACACCAGCCTATGAAAATATTATAGATTTCAACTTGGAGTGTTTAGAAAATTCTCCCAAAATGTTAGTGTGTATCTGGATATATAGAAATAATTAGTACTGAGATTTTTCACATAATTAGAGCAAGTATAGGCATATAAGTGTAAAATGCGATGTCAGAAATTCACTTACCACATGAGGAGATGACATAGATGTTCCTAAATATAAGACAAAACATATTGACATAATTATAACCAAATACTATAGGGAATATATGCATCAGACACAAAAAAGTACTAACCAAGAGGTAATTGAGTCTGTTACAAAACTTATTGTTTTATACATGTGCTGTCTTATAAGGCCCATCTTTCTTTTCATTTTGTAAAATAATTAAAACACTTAATATCAGTGCTATAACAATACACACTTTTTGAGTAAAACTCTTATCACCTGCATCTATCAGCATTGTTGTCGCCATGCACCTTCAGAGATAACACGATAAGTGGAAAACCATTTTTTCTGGCTTTAAACTTACAGAACTGATGAATGTTAGTAAAATAAAGGTCAAGTTTATTGACCATTTTTCCCAAAGTTTTACATATATATTGTTTTGTTTTGTTTTTCTTATTTTCCTTTCTTTTTCCAGAATGTATGTAATACAAATAATTTATTATTTAAGCTATTGCCTTTAAACTTACTTAACTGTTGAATATTAGTAAACAAAGTGTGGGGAATCCCCTTTAAGACCATCCCAGGCCCCCACATTACATTAAATACGTAACTTTTTATGATAAAACCCTAGGGGTTTGGGCTGAATAGGCTCATATCTTTGGATAACGCTACGTATCTGTAATGCTGCAGAGATTCCCAGGTGCCATGTCTTAAACTCTGCACACGGAAAAGAATGAAACGACTCCATGTTCTAACTTCAACAGAATATATTTTGCTACACTAATAGCTACATGGTACAAGCCTCTCTCTCTTCTATCCAGTCCTCTTTTAGATTTAAGTTCACAGATTTTATGCTAAACTTTATCAACTAAATTGTCAACCACATAACTTAAAAACTGATTGGTTACTTCAGACACAAGTCCACCCCCTCATATTGGGCACCTCCAATAACTCCCATGTAATCAAGCTCTAACAGATTACTGGCTTCGAAACAGTATTATATGAAGCTACTTATACAACATGACTTCCCATGTATGAGTTTTATGAAACAATGACTTCCTCTGATTGAATTAATACAACATTATGTATGAAAGTTTTAAAAGTACTAATTACACTTTTTCTGTACTGTGGTTCCTGACAAAGGGTAGAGTTAGAAAATTGGATTGCATTTTTCAAAAAGTCATCCTGTAATTTTTTTTCAGCATGTATGTAATACAGTTAGCATAAGTAGAGGAAAAACTGGTTGACCCATTGTCTTCAAACTTACAGGACTTGTGAATATATATGACAAAAATACAGGCCAAAACTTAATTATTTGAATGTCTGTTACCTTTGGTATAAAATCAAAATTTGGTGATGATAATGCCATTAACCATTATGTAATATTGCTTTTAATATGAAATTGTGGTATGAATCAATATTGGTGTTTATGCTCACAAATGGCTCAAGATCACAAATGGCAATTATTGCAGTCTTAATGGATAAGATAAAGCAAATCCTAACATACTGAACAACCTTTTGCTAAAAAAAGAACAGTAGAAGGTAACTATAAAAAAAAACAATGAAGACAACTATAAGGTACAAAAAGTACAATTAATTAAAAAATACACACCTGATATTGTTTTAGTTGCTGAGTCTCCATCAATCCAAGTAGATTCAATGTTTAAACCCTATCCATTAAAGAAGAAATAAAGTTAATATGAGAGAAACATTCAAAATAGTATTCACAGAACACAGTCTTAATGCTGGACATAAATATTGTGTGGAAGGCCTGCAGGTGTTTTCTGTTTCATTGAGATATTGATCAAAATCAACTATCTGCTTCCTTTTTTAACTGAAACTGAAAGATGCTTTCAACATTTATTTTTTTCCATCAATTTTGACAACAGTCAAGTTATTAGTTTCAAATATCATTAAGCATGTTAGATGGAGTTACCAATTTGCTACATGGCTTTCCTGACTGTCTTGAAGCATAATCATCTATCTTAGCGTACTGAGTCATCTCATATTCTTACCGGAGCATAGATGTCATTACATTTCCCCCAATTTGAGAAATAGCATGAAGAGTCATTTATGTCAGTGCATCCAACAGTGACCCTGAAAGGAAATGTTTTGTATTTTAAATTCTCTTGGTTTGTATTTGACAGATATGAGGGCACAAAATGATTCTGAATTTGTCAGAATAAAAAATGACAATTTTGTAATTTCATGATACCAACAGTCAAAATAAATTCCTAAGTTAAAGTTAATCTGTATATTCTCTCTCTCTCTCTCTCTCTCTCTCTCTCTCTCGTACACACACGTACACACACACACACACACACACACACAGATTCTTACGCATTTTCAGCACTAGCTGGTGAGTAATTGCAGGCATCAGCATTATCATTTCCAGCAGCTGCAACAAGAAGGACACCCTGAAACAAGACAATTTTAATTTATAAAAATTGTAATCTGGGTTGGGTTCTGTAGTTGGTTTTAGCCTCCATCTCTAACCAAAATCAAGAGACAAGTGGGATCTGAGGCCAATGAGGTTACATGAGGTGACATTTTGCACTATATTTTTTTTTAAAAACTCAACATCAGCTTGATAGTCACTGTTGTGTAAGAACCAACAGATTTCAAAATCATGCACAGTAGCGTATAATTAACATCCAGAGATCTCGAAGGTTTTCATTGCCAAATATTGAAAAGGATCACATGGAAAAAGTTCTGAATTAATTAATAATTTACAGTTAACATATGGGGCATTGCAATTTAAGTATTAAAACATCATCAAAACATGTTCAAATGGAAAAACAAAATAATCAGCCTCTTTAGATATGTCTTGAACAGCTATTTCCTTCACTCATGGTGACAAAATTAGTTTCAGGTGTTCAGTTTGACTACTTTGTCATTGTCACTATATATATTCTTACAAATTGATTGTTCAAAATGATGGAAAAATCCTTATAAGCACTCAAATTTGTAAGTTGTATAAAATGCAAAAATCATAACCATTTCAAGATGAAATGGCAGCAACATGTATAGGTAACACTATTGGATCAGAGGGCTTACCGCGGCAAACATGGAGTCTACAGCTTCATTCATTGCAAGAGTAAAGCCGCCTCCCAAGGACATGCTGAAATTAACAAATAAAGCTGTGTTACATAGCTTGTTCCAAAAGAAATTCAAACTGAATAAGTTAATAGATGAATTATACCACCAGTATATTATAACATTGTAACAAGTTTTGGTGGTTCTACTATGCCAGAGTAACTTCTAAAACCCTTTTGCAACCTTTTTGCAACATTTTTAGACTAATTAGTGGACTAAATTATCTCCAAACATACATGCAAGGTTTCATACTTGACTTATATAAGAATGTCATCCTTTGCAGTATGATTTTACAATTTGTTTTTCTTGAAAGACCCTTAGAGATGTTCTAGCTGTTGGTTTTTCATATCCCTTAAAAGTAATCTATATATGTGCATGATTTTCACCAGCAAAACAAATTTTCCTTTTTTCAACTCATTAATAATTGCAAGTGGTCTCTTCATTTAAATTTGATGTTTTATTCCATTTTTAAATAATTTAGACTGACCAGTCATTCAGAACAACACCTGCCTAACATTAACGATACAGTTGCTAGGCAGTCTTGTTTCTATGTACTTCACAACACAAGAAAATGTTACATTCTTTGTGTCATGGCCTTGTACCCTGTAGACTATTACATTTGTGAAGTGTAAAGTTGTTCACTTCACATAAAGCTATTATTCAAGGAGTTTCGTCGTCTTTAAAATGACTGTTTTTTTTTTCAAAGAAAGACATAATTACTGTATCCTTTATTAAGTCAATCCATTTTGTTTAAAATGCATGTTAAAATCACATCTACTTGAAATTTGCATCTTTACTAAGAATAACCAAGTTTTGATAACTTATACAATGTATCTATTCAGTGCCAACAAATGTGGCATCAGCTCTTTCACTGAGTTCATCAATGAAGCATTACAAAAATACAAGGCTGATTTTTAGTCAAAAAAACATTACATAATTTTATGTCTCCTCTCTCTCAAATTAATAATTACCAAAAATATTCACACCATCATCCAAGTAAACAAACAACAGGGAATTTGACGTTGACAATTTGTCAATCAAGGCCAATTTTATTAGCTTAAATCTCACTAATTATTTGTATTGAAAATTAAATTATTAGACTTTTTCTACTTGCATCACCATATTTTCCAAATTATCAACTTAAAAAGAGTGACACACCCCACATAGCACAAAGGAAGCTGGCACACCAGTCAGGATGTCTTAATTCATGTAGAAAGTCTGTCACATGTTCCAAATACATGTATTTAGCATACATTGAGTTGTCTTGTTTCAGAATATTATGGTTGTAATAATTATTAATTATATGCAATGCAAAAAATATCCCCTAAATTCATGTAAAATTCAAAAATTTTATTGGGAAAATTCATAGGGGAAATGAACTCTGCTTCATTCTTTTACTTACTTTGCAATAGATGTTTTCTTTCCTGCTTTCTGGTGCTCCTTTACAACCCATTCCATACCTTTAATAACACCCCTGGAATAGATGTACAAACGTGTGGACTATGATATATATATATATATATATATATATATATATATATATATATATATATATATATATATACCCAGACAGCCTCAATAATCTGGCCCACGTCTGGCCCAGATCTGGCAACGTCTGGCAATATCTGGGCCAGATTTTGCCAGACACTTGCCAGATCTGGGCCAAGTCTGGCAAAGTCTGGCATTTATGCCACATTTTGCCAGACACTTGCCAGATCTGGGCCAAGTCTGGCAAAGTCTGGCATTTACGCCACATTTTGCCAGATGCTGCCCAGACTTGGGCCAGATATGGTACTTTCATTTTCAATTTTTATTTTCTATTTATTTATTTTTTATTGACCAGTGAGCTGAATGCATTGAACTGACGTCATTTGATAAATTTTGATTTAATTTATCTCTCTCTTTTTTCTTCAAAGTCNTATATATTATGCATTTGCTGCATTAAAATTGACTAGTGTAAACAGATATCTGTGTGTAGTATGCAAAGACTTAAAGCAATTTACTGGATATCATTCTAAAACCACATACTATTATATGGACTTCCAACCATATTTCCCAAACCATGCCTCTACAGAAAGTATCGTTGTAAGTTTCAATGTCAATAACCTATTAACAGCAATCCCACATAACATGGGCTTTTATAGGAATACAGTTCTGGTTGGAAAAAATTTCCTCAATGCATATCCAAAAATTAAAATGATTTAATCACGAATTTTAATTTTGTTTTTTTTGACAGCTTTAAGTTACAAATTTGATACTGCTCAAAAGAATTTAGGGAACAGTTAAAAAAGCGGACATTAAAAAAGAACATTTACTGTTCAATAACTAAAATGTAAAAATGATAATTGTTAACAATTGATTTAGTGAATCTTGCCTTGTGTTTACATTTCACTATTAAGTACCATTATGCAAATAAGCATAAAAAGGAATTGGGGGAGGGCAAGAATCAAATTCACAGCTTAAATATTCATTTCAGTATCATATGTGTCTGCCTCTTGAAACCATATATATATATATATATATATATATATATATATATATATATATATATATGCTTCACAAACTTTCTAACTATAGGCATTAGATTATATCCAGAGAAAAGACTTGAAAAACTAAAACATCATTGTTAGGTATATTTGTTTTGGTCACAATTTTTATCGATTGTTAATTTCTAGTATAAACAAGAGAGAGACAGAGAGAGGGGAGCTTACGTATTTGAACCAAAGCCATTTGCATTAAGTACTTGTACGGCTATCGCTGTTGCTCTTTTGGCAATGCCATAGTGTTGGCCTATAATTGTACCTGAATAATAATATAAAAAGGAAAGTCATGCGTGCGTGCAAGGATGTGTACGAATTCCCAAAGCGTGGGCACCACAAAATTCTCCTTTAAAACTTTCTCAATGTGATAGTACTTATATATAAAATTCACAACCGAAAATAAGTTAAATGACACACTTTCTGGCTTTCAGTAGAATACACAGAAGCTGGTGATTATATGAGTACGCTGGATAATACTGTACAAGGCTACATCCCTACAGGTTCTTGCGGCAATACAAAGTATCTGTACCCCCCCCCCCCCCCCCCCCCACCCCACCCCCCGCATCGATACTCCCGCGCACTGTTACTTCCCCTACAGCTCATAGAATCCCTCCCAGCAAACAAAGAACGTTATCATAACGTTACCATAACGTTTAAATAACCAAAAACACGTTATGGTAACGTTATAGTATCGTTCTGTGTTTACTGAGCTCGACTTTGGTTAAAATGCAAACACCATTCTTGATTTTAAAAGCTTCCTGTGAAACGATTTTTTTTTTGTCAAAAGTGGCCCCCTTGGAACCAATAAGTGACATTTTATTCGAAATCTGGTGGAAAAATAAGGAAACAATTACTTAAATTGGTCTGCTTTGTAACTTAGAACAAAGTCTTTCTGTCATGTAAGACTTTTTTGTGCAGCTCGACCGTACAGCTCTTTGTGATTTTTAAGAAATGTCTGGATACTTCATTTCGTTCTGGAGAAATACTATACCTGCAACATGAGTTCCATGGCCGTTTAAATCTTCTTCGGTGTCTGGATCCATAACCGTGCTTGTTCCCTTGAAATTTTAATGAAGATCGCATAACAGTAAGCAGAAATATAAAAGCAAATCTAGTTTATAATAGATTAATGCTAAAGAAGCACAGAAGACTATTTTTCAGCATGATCAGTATCGAAGTACATTACATTAGCAACAAAGTTAAGAATTTTAAGTTCACCGTCATTTGAAAATTACTTAGGTCTGTGTCAACAGTACCGAATGTGAAGGACCTACCCATTTAGCTTGTTGTTCGCCATTGTACGTAAAATCTTCATGGGTTGTCCTTATTCCCCTAAAAAATCAATAACATTTTCTAGAAATAAAGCTTGTTTCAAGTTAGTGATAAGCTAACAGATGGAGGGCTTTTTCCATAAAGAGACCGAAAGCACAAAGATGCAGTATGTCTTCAGAAGGACACAATTCAAAAGGGCTTAAGTTCTGGAGAAATTGAATACAATTTTTATTTTGTCACTATACTAAGGGATCATCACTAAAGGTTTAAAATTTGTTTTTAATAAACCAAAATGAAAAGAAAAAAATACAGTGCAGTGTTTTCCGAGAATTTACAGATGCTTTTTATGATAGAAGGCAACAAAACAAAATGATATATACTTAGGCTTCATTCACATGCAATGTCTATTTTCTAAATTCTATTTTCTATTCGCGGTATGTCTTATGATCACGGTCTGTGCCCTGAATCTCCCGCGGCGTAATTACTGGCAGCTTATAGTAACTGGCTCGCGCTGCCAGTAATTACGCCGCGGGAGATTCAGGGCACAGACCGTGATCATAAGACATACCGCGAATAGAAAATAGATTTTTAGAAAATAGACATTCCATGTGAACGAAGCCTTAATATAAAATGTCTTACGTATCGATCACATAAACAGTTACGTCTTGTCCACCAGTAGTGTCTGTAAAATGAAATAATCTGAATTATTTGAAAGGGAAGGGATAGGCCCCTATTTCAGAAAACTTAAAATTTCACCTTGATGAGAATGAATTGCTACGTATGTTCAAAGTAAACAAGAAAAATTATGCTTTTAAGTCGCTTCTTTATACTATAATAAGGAACCAGTGAAGTTCTGAAAGTTTGAACAGATTTTGTCCGTTGAAGTGTAATTTAAAATAGACGTTAAAATAGCTGTAAATTCTTTATCTGACCATGTTCATATAATAAATCTGGATTGAGCTCTTTCCAGTCAGAGTCAGAGTCTGATTCCGGGTCCGAGTCAGGGATCAAGGTTGAGGTGCGTGCCAAACCCTGGAAATTATAAAAGTACTTTGAAATATTTTACAATTTCAACGCCAGCAAATATCCAACCAAACTGTGTACTACATACAAGTCCATTTAAAACTCAAGTGCAACTCAGTGTGATTCATCGGATTTTTGTTTGTTTGTCTGTTTGTTTTTATTATTATATAGAAAGGATTATGAAGTCGCGGCTGAAGTTGGAGCCACTCAAACTTTGCAAGCAAGGACAAACGGTGCCCCTGGCATGCGCGTTGGAAGTCTAAGGGACCATTCCCACAGATATTTGGATTGATCTATCTCCCTGGGGAGTCTCACTAAATTGCAATCAACGTAACCGGCTTAAATGTCTGTCACGCCTAGTAAAGCTGTTAGGGGGTAATTATCTATCAATCTAAGTATGGGAACCCAGTCTAAGCGTCCACGTGCACTGCGCTGTGGATGGTCCAGATGGTACGTTGGGATTTATTTCCTTGTTCACTTAGGCATTACGAAAATAAACATTATCCTGCTCTCCCATAATGTTGTTGCAACCAAAGAGGGTCAGGGGGATCCTGACATTTTGATTTCAAACAAAACAATTTAAAGCCAAACGTTGCCACCAAATTGTGATTGACAACCTTGTCGTCAACCATGCCATTTTCATTATGATATCCTACTTGGTTATGGAGTTACGTCAGAAACCGGTGTAACGAAACTGAAGGTCCGTGTTAATTACAATGGTTAGGGTTAGCCTGACCTAAATGGGTCAAAAGCTAGGGCGAGACTTGCCTGTACAAATGAATGAGAAAAAAACTCTCTATCATGGGGGACTCTAGCTGTGTCACATTACAACGGTCACTGTGTCACACCAAAACACAGGATTGGCATGGCATGGAAAATAAAGTAACAAAAGACAGGGTTTGTAGGCTTGCTCTTTTAGTGTTTATTTTAATGCAGTAAATTGAAGATATGTGTTTCACGTAAAAGAAACGGGAAAAACTATTATGTAGAATAAAGACCTTTATAGCACCGATACCCCCAATTAATGAAGTTGATATATACATTATGTATAGACTTGAAATTTAATATGGAATACTTTTCCAAATTATTTTTCTCTGATTTTCCTATTCTTCTCACTGATTAATGAAAAGAATAAACCCCTGGGAGATGGATCGACCCTGTTTGACCGATCTAGGTATGGGAACCCAGTCAAAGCAGCAAAGAAGTATATTTAGCGACCTCAAGTTATAAAATAACCATTAAAAGCATTATTTGAATCTTCATATTTTCCAAATTAACAACTGTTAAAGAGTTACACGCCCCACAAAGAACACATCTGTCAGTGTCTAGCCACTACAATAGTTAGTATAGGGCGTCTATCTACAAAGTAACAAATAATCCTTATAACAATTTTAATATTAAAATATAAGGTATATTATCGAACTTGAGTATTCGGCTGATCATTGTTAGGACCACGTATTAATTAAGCTACTGGTAAGTCTGTTGCTGATTATGCATATTTTGAGTGCACGTGCAAGAACATTACCACGCAGATCCCTCTTTCCTTACTGTAATTTTGTTTAAAATCCCAATTTAAGATATGGTAACCCCTCTTACGTCTATGGAAACATCCTAACTTGTTATTAAAAAACTGCCGGCACGCACTGGCCAAGGAAGTGATGACTATTTATAAGATTTAAAAGAAATGGCGTTTAAAATGGAAGAACACGAATACAGTATTTCGAATGAATGAGATTCATGAACTTGTTGATTTTTAAGAAGAAATTAGCAAAGCCAAAGGTAATTCGTTTGCGTTATCTGTAATACAGTATGGTTTTGAGGCACTAGCACTCATCCCCTAGTACTTACACACTTACCCAAGGAGCGCCTTTTTGTTCCGCACATGAAAATGCCTTAACCTGCATATTTGGCTCGACGTACTTCACAATTGGGTCGCTACGTACATGTTCTAGATGGCTAAAGAACAAGAAACAAAGCCATAAGTTAGTTCACCATCCATTTTCAATAACCTTGGTAGTGGAATTGTGTTCTTAAGAGTAGGCATATTCAGTGTAATGATAAGTTATGTATATAGTGTTTTTACACAGGAGTCTTACAGGACAGAAGGTGTCAAAAGTATTCAATTCAGACATGTTACAACCATCTCCTATAATACAATCGTCATTACAGTTATAGATGAATTTCTTTATCGCAGAAAAAAATAATTTCTATTGACATTTTTGTAGATGGTGGTGTTAATATGATCACAAATCTTTTTTCGTATATCCCTTTGTGTAATATCTGCATTGTTAAAACGTAATGAAGTTAACTGCAATTTGCACAAACCACTTTAGTTGTAGGGGAGACCAGGGCTAGTTGGTCGAGTTAGATATTTTGGCCTTGTAGAGTCAACTGGGGATGAGTTATAACAACAAAACCGGTTTTAGAACAAGAAGCAAGGTCTTAGCTACAAATGTAACCTCATAATTTTGCAAATATAATGCCAAATGGCTCACAATTTGACAAAACCACATGGTTGGCACCTATACTTTTAATAATACAGTTAGTCTTCCGTGTAAAAGCCACGAAGAGCATTTTAACAGATTTTAATTTAATTAAACTTTTTTTAGAGTCTGCTGAATTAGTAGTTCAAATGAGGCTGATTTATTGAGGTTTCTGTGCGTTACCTTCATTATTATGTGTTGAAAAAAAAAACATCACAAGAGTCCATATATTTATGAATCAATCTTGTTTTTTATTTAAAAACTAATAATGGTACAAAATAGGTTTTGGATGATTGAATATCAATTATTAACTCTTGTTTTAAAAGTAACTAAAATTTTCAACCTTAAACTGGTATTAATTTAACAAACTCTTGAGTTAGTTTTAATCTCCTGGTGTGCATTCTTCATGTGACCAATTCAAATACATCTATGCAACACAAATCAATAATGGTGTAAATTTGGTTTTTAACGAATAATTAACTCTTGTTTTAGAAGTTACTAACAATTTCAACTTTTATTCATTTCACAAATACGACTTTATTTTAACAATGAACTATAGCTCAGTGATTTTAACAAACAACGGATCCACAATTATGACGCTTTCTTGGCACTGGATACGGTCACTTTACAAGATAATGTGATCATTTTTTAACGTCGTTACTTTTTCATGAATTGACGAAGGACCATCTTACCCCGTGGTCCAACTAGCCCCGGTCTACCCTATGCTGTCTCCCGAGATTTCAAATGAATTTTTGTCTAAGAAACCTATTGATCACAGGATAAAGATGTGAGAATAATATGCTTACTGACATACTGATATTTACAGAAAAAGAGTAATTATCTAAAACATGTATATATTTTCAGTATCTGTAGTAAAAGTTGGAATGTATACAACCATCTCACGTATTGCATTTATTAAAAACTGAGAAAAGTTATGACTTCTCCGTTAACTTGCACTTAAGCTACGCCATTAAAATGCAACTTGATAGAAAAACATATATACCCCTACCTCTTGTTTGCGGCTTTTACTCCATACCCTCGAAATTTCCCAATGACGAAGTCGGACGTGGTATGCAGATGTGTTGGCAGAGTTTTCATGTGCTTCAGGACTAGAGCATAGAAATGTGTAACGAATATTCCAAAGTACAGGTAAGAAATTCTTGTAGTACTTCAAAATACAACATAAAACAGTTGCTTGTCCAACTCCCCCCCCTCCCAAAAAAATTGTTTGTTGCGTCCTAATAGTTTTACATATGTTTTTAATTGCGTTGGATAAACATAACGCTGGTTGTGTGGCACACTGCACAAGATTATTGACGTGAAATGCTCCATGAAATGATATCTGCTTTAATATCAAAATGTCGCGCCATTCACTCGTTCAAAATTACAGTTGATAACAGTTTCCAAGATAATTTGTTGATATATATATATATATATATATATATATATATATATATATATATATATATATATAATTTTAATTTTCGGTTAATCATTTACTTTTTGCCGTCCCAGGTTCGTTGTTATCTTCGCCATTATATACCTCCAAGAGCACAAACAAGTACAATGAAGATAAAATAAGTCAAACATGGCAAAATTATAAGTCATATAAAGGTAATTATCCATAAAACTTCCTTTATTTCGCCTGCGAAAAAGTGGCTTTATGCCATTCTGCTAGAAGTTTTGCTTGACAGCCATATGGTTTTTGATTGCAGTGTTTTAAGAGGTTGAAGGAAATGGGCTGCAATTTACTAAAATTAATTAGTATTTGGTAATGCTGAGCTCATTTTAAAGTATTCGAAATACATATAAAAAGTTTTAATGTATAAGTAAATCATTAACAATAAGCTAATCAATTATTTGATTATTTGAACAAAAACTACTGATTGCGAGTACCAGGTGTAAACTGGTCGCCTTCACTGTTATCAGTTGAAATTTAACTCTGTCAATCAATGATCTCTTCCTGCAATCTATAATTCAGTTTTCAAGTTTGATTTTCCTGGTTAAAAATACACACATTTTGTTCTATGTAAGTGATTCATATCAACTTTGGAGATTAATTTCAGTTTTCATATAAATGGGGTCTCATTGACATAACATGTACCTGCATCTGATGAAGCACTTTCATTGAATACGACGATGTATTCATTTGGAATAGCAGTCTTGGAATATTCATTCATGATTGGCGCTGAAAAAATAATTGGATATTAATTTATATTCAGGGGTTAGCCATTGGCAAAGATGGTTAACGAGGAGGTGCGGTGACTGTAAGATAAGAAGAAAGTGCATTAAATTTGATCTACTAGTAATTTAATTAATAGTGGCTATTTATAACAAAACTGGTTAAGAATGTGATCCTTCTGGAGAGCAATACTTCTGTTGGCTGATTACTTTTAACGGAGGCGGATACATTGTTAGAATTAGCTGACGTTATAAGTGGGAAAATGAGCAAATCCTAAGAAAACCCTTACCTCTGTAAGCCGAGGTGTAGCACAGCACAGCCAAAAGAAACAAAATCGTCTTCATTTTTAATTTTGTTGTTCGGTAGAATTTTCTAACTCCCTTCCCAAAAAAGTACAGGGCAAGACTGAATTGCAAATGAACGTCGTTTATTAAACTTTGATCAAAACGTCATCACAAGCAAACGTCCCGTGATCTTGGTACAGTAAATAACACTTATCTTGCACTCTGAAGAGTGATCCAAGCTTGTCAAGTAGATAAGACGGCATATGGAACTGATGTTTGCCCACTGACTTATCTGAAACTTAGCACAGTTTTCTTGACTCTCATGAGTTATAGGTTAATATGCAACATGGGGCCGACCACCTTTGAATCTTTTTGAAGAAAGCATTGAGAAGTAGGAGACGATATATAAACGATGGCTGTGATCCCAAGTTGCTTGGCTTATGATCTGATGTGCTCTGTCCTAATGTAGCCTGGTAGCAATTAGCAGTGCAAGGCCAGGCTAGAACGAGGCTCTTGCTGTTCACAGCGATTCCACTGAATTGTCTGGTTGTGGAATCCTGCACTAATTCCACATTGCATAACCATAGTAGCCAACATGTTAATATCTAATTTGCGTCTATTCTGCATACATAATTATTATTCGCTGTACAGGCCTATAGGTAGCATCAGTTTTACACTTTACCATTAAAAAAAATTGTTCGATTTTAATAAAGTCCAAATGTTTTAAACATGGTTTGCACGAGGGATACCATGATGAACAATCATAGCCGTTTTTATTCTTACATGCACGTCAAAACAGATTTAACAAAAATGTGACGTTGAACTTCCTTTAAACGAAGAACAGCGTCATCCCACAATTACGATGGTGGTTATTAACTAGAGTGTGCATTGTACCTTGCCAATTACTGGTATTGTGAGGCTTTGTGGCAAATTCCATAACAGAAACCTGTTTAATGAAAAAAAATGAATTTTCCTGCATAAATATTCATTTAAATATTTCCTACAGTTGCTCTTGTTATGTCAAACATGATCGCGAAGAGATAAACTCTAAGTTTTCAATTGAACACAACATTTTGCTCATTTCTGCATTATGAATTTTATTTTGTTACCTCTAAAATATTAGTGTTGGCAGATCCATTTCTATTCAACGACTACAAAATCAGACATATGTACATAAAAGTAAATGAGAATTATTACACCTTTCTTAGGGGCCATTCAGAATGAGAAGATCCGAGTGCTAACTGGTCCACAGCCTAAATATAGTGGACCTACATGAAAGGAAGACCACTTAATCCTGTAATGGTCTCTCCACCTCACCACGCCTCCTCACGCGTCTGGTCGAATGGAGCCGAGATTTAATTACTGCGCCCCTCATTCTGAATGGCCCCTTAAATTGTGAATACTGCCTTAATGACTTTGTTCATGACTGTGAAGTTGAAATCACACTCCTCTTCTAAGAGCATTCAGAGTGAGTGAGGGAAATAAATTCGATTTAAAATTTAACATTTAATTCACAACTTAAGGAAACTTAAATTGTTGTATTGTCTAACAATTGAATCCTAAAAGAAAAGTTTATAATACCATCATATTGAAATCTGTGATGAAAACTATAAATGAATTTTAATAAATCCGAATGGTTGCCGAATACCAAATTTTACTCAATGAACACTTTGTGTAAGAATATAAGGAATACATCATCAGTAGCCATACATGTAGTTTCATTATATTCCAGGAAATAAAGATCAATACATCAAGACTTTGTACATGAAGTTCAATACATTAAAAAGCTACTTGCACAATAGATAACTACTGGCTTAGATAAGATGATCTGAAGACTGATATGCATAAAGGTAAACCAGGAATGAAGCATTTACAATATGATAAAGTACTGATGCTCTTAACAAAAATATCAACAGGGTTCACAGCACTGTCTCTACTTAAACAAGACAATTACACAGAATGTATATTGTAAAATTATGCTCATGCACTACTGCTTTTCTTTCCAATAATTATCTTTAATTTGCACTTAATATTTTTTTAGTTTCGCTGAAAAACTATAAATTATGTATAATTGTTTAATATATGCATTTCAAAATGTAAAAAAAAAGCACAGTGCCAAAAATGGCATTTTATTAGAGATTGCACAATTCAATTATTGACAGTGAATCTCAGAAATTATCTAATTTTACATTGGTGCTTATCTTTTATTTCCATGTTCATCATTGGATTACAATATTTTCAACTGTTTCAATAACTCATAGAATAAGAATTTTATTTATTGCTTTTCAATACATACAAGATATGGGGATAATATATAATCTTTTACTGTACAGATTCAAAGTGAGATGCCAATGTGTTAATAGCATCCTACAAGTAGCCATCACTATTTTTAAAGCATTTGTTACTTAATATATAAATTAAAGTTTTATATCGGCATTTTCTTCCACACACTGACAATAGTTTCTGACAATTGCCACCTCTCATTTTCTTGCCACAAAATTTTATCTCCACAAGAAACCTGTTTAGGCTTTGCTAAGTCCATCATGCTGTGTAGAGGGAAGCAAAAGCATTATATCCCACTGCACTGAACAGAGTCAATTCCAGCTTAATTACGTGAGAAGCATGTACAGACGAGATTTTAATTGATAATTATTAACTGCTGCATTAACAAAGACTTATGCACAATATTACACATATCATGAGTGCTGCTTGGGTAAATAAACTCTAAACACTGCATTATAAATCCTATTTTGAAAAACGTATTTCTATTTGTTTCTTTGTTTGTCTGCCTTTTCCATCCAGCCATTTTCTGGAATAATAAACAAACGATCCTCCCTTTGAGTGTTGAACCACGTACAAGTGAAGCATACAGTAATCACAACTCAAGTTTGACTGCTCTTCTTCATAAAAATGGAGAAGTGTACATTACTCAGAAGCTGCATCCTCTGCAGTTTTTACCCCTCATTGGTAGAATGACGGCTGGAATGTAAGACAGGAAGCATGTACTAGCTAGTGTGTTTTTGGAAAATGTAACTTGAATTTGAAGTTTTTTTTTATTAAAACAGTTGTTATCAATATCTTTACAAGAAATACAACATATCTGATCAAAACAACCTAGTTTCAGGATACTCTCTGCCAGAGCCCCAGAATGGTTAGCACTAACACATACCACTTTTTTTAGGTACGGGCAGTTCGTTTGATGATCTGATGGCTTTTCTATTTTATTTGGATTTTTATCTGTGTGGGCCCATCTTTGTTTAAAAAACATCTAACTATATATGTAGCAACTTTATAAATGCTTATAGTGCTTATCTAACATTGATAGTTTTTCTTCCTTTTTGTATTATGGTAAACTAGTAAGGAATTTTAAAGTAGTTTTTTGTGGTTTTTAGTTTCATTGGCCAATCAAGGTGACAGCCGAGATCGAGTACAGCAAATCAGGCCAATAAGGACAGACCAATTAACTGCCTTGATTGCAGTCAGATTTGGCAAGGACTTGTTAATTGGCTGTGTCTAGAAGTTATGCAAACGGTTACCCACCCTGTAATTATCCTTGAAATTTCAGAACAGGGTTGAAATTTCAGAACAGGGTCACAGCAGAGAATCATGTCATGAATACGCCAGAGACATATTTGTGATAATTCAGTGAAAAATCAATTTGTGACCATGGTTGAGGGTAGCTTCAGGACAATATTCTCACCTCATTATCCCTGACAGTGGGTGTATCTTCTTCATCATCATCATCATCTGAGGAATCTTCCCCTGACGACTCCTGACTGCCAGCATTGGTAACTAGTCTGTCATCTACAGGATAATTATGATAAATTTACTAAGTACCATTGTATAAGAACATTATTCTGAAAACTGATCTCAACACACATTGAAATTGTATTAACAACCTTATACAACAAAAAGTAGGGTGACTTGTGATGTGAGCAAAAATGTTCATTAGCCAGGTAGTTGGATTATGAGGTATGAAAATATTTCCGCTTGCGTTTGATAATTTTCATTTATGATACAACAAAGTGATTTCACATCGTAACTTCAACATTTTCATAAACAAGGTCTCTTCCAAAATACAGACAAGTGAATACATGCTTTGAACAGCCAGCAACCTTCTATTTTCCAATCTGCTTATATCTCACTTACCGGGTCTTGATCCACTGGCAGCTAACTGATCATAACAGTTCAAGCATACTCTCAAAGGTTTGGAAGACTGCTGCGGAAGCAGCCATTTCTTGCTGGAGCAGGGGTTACACACCACACGGCCACACTTTCTGCAGTGGTGCTGAAATAAATGTAACTTTTTGCAAAGATAAATGTGTGCATGTATGCATGGTTGCATAGTTAAGAGTTGGAGAATTAATAATTCAAATTTATCAAGTTGTGGGCAGGGATTATAAATCTGCATTTCACTGGCTTACACTCACCCTTCGAGAAACTGGCATTGTCGAAAAAACTTGGATAACTCAAGCTCTCAAATTTTGTGCACAGGTGCAATGAGTTATGACATATAAATAATTTATGTACCAAACTTTAATTCAAACTGTTACATAAGTTTTTGAGTAGAACGCTTAAAATTTGGAGCAAACCATGATGCTTATGCATTCATAATCTCGTCAAAAATGGAAATGCACTGTGACATCAGTCAGTTGTATTTGGGAAGCTCCTGAATGATTTTTTGATGAGCAACACTGCACATTTTGAGAAAATATCCATGCAGAATAAAGAAGATTCAAAAAACAAAATTTAAACTAATTAGACAACTAAAATCTTGTTTCTTGAATTCTGAGTGTGTACACATCAAAGACATCGTGAACAAGTGTGTATAAATGCTGCCTTTCATATTTTGTATCAAAATCTTCCTTTTACTTCATGACACAGTGTTTGCATTAGGTACACCGGGAAACAGTGAAAAAACATGTACTCATGTACTTCCACTTTTTGTCAGTTTGTTGAAAATATCTTTTCTTGAAGGGTGAGTCTATATAAAAATGTGGTACATTTTAAATTTACTATAAAATCCAATGAATAAACCAGATTACATACAATGATATAATTATACAATATATATATATATATATTAATATATATATATATATATATATTAAATACCAAGTGACAGAGATTTTTTTCTACTGAAAAAGCTAAGTCTTGAGTTAAGTAAGTCTTTATACATACAACACTATGCCTACCCTTCGATTTAGAATAGAGAACTCCACTCTGTTGCACTGCATGCACTTACTGGCCTCGGAATCTGGTATCCAAACTGGACTGTCATCCACTGCCTGGTGCTTCTTTCCTCCTGGATAAATAAATAGCAAGCTATTTCTATGAATTTTTAAAGCAAACAATACAAAAATTCAAAACAGTCTGACTCTTTTCATCTACCCTCTTAAAATAAAACCTAAGCTTTATAGTTTCAAAGAAAGGTATTATTTTTGAATAAATTTCTAAGAAGCTACCAAATATCACAAAAAAATGCCACTAACAGAAAACACACAGAGAGCATCACATGAGTATGTATCATATGAACATTTAATGGTCATTATATATCTATACAAGTGACAACAAATGTCATATTCCCAAAAACACTTTTATAACAATATGTTTCCCTAAATTACATTGATACACAAGTTAAAAAAAGAAGCAATTTGAGACTGCTGCCCGCTGCAAAACAAATCTTCAAGCATTAAATCACTCTCTATGAAGTGCAGTTATGATAAAGGCTCTGCTGCCCCAGTGCCTGACTATTTACAGAAGATTTATCTCTAAATATTGCATCATTCAGAATCACTGGAAAATGAATCCCATTTTATAGAATGTTCTCAAACCCCATGAATAGAAAATAAGTCTGTTTTAACAGTAGATTGATTTCATATTATTATAAAAAATTCCCTCCATCAATAGAAAAATCTAATAAGACAAACTGGTATGTGATACAAGTCCCTGGTCACAGTGCAGCTGCCATTTTCCACCTCCCATTACCAGAACTCCACTCCAAAATGAGTTATGGTCTTCATAATAACAATACATTTCATAAACATAGGAAAAACCTGACAGCATATAAAGCCAGACAGATAATATTGGGCAATAAATCATCACTTTCATCTTGGCAAACATAATCATGAACAAAACTGATTGTATGTACTGCTCTCTGATAATAATAATCTCCAGTATTAGGGTTATCCTAAACAAGAGTCAACAACTTACTCTTGGCTAGGAGGTCTTGTACACATTTGTTTATATGTGCCATCCACTCAGCTTTCTCTGTAGCAGTGGCTGCATAGACAGTAAAAGGACTTGCTAGGGCTAATAATCTGCCATCCATTTCGTAAACCTAAAACACAAGCACCATAACTAAATATGTTTCAACTGATATTTTGACAGCATTTTTTAAGTTTATTTCACCTTATATATAACATGTTCAAAACTATATGTATCAATGGATTTAACACACACACACACACACACCCTTACATATATTTAATGAAAAGTTATTTACATAATATATCATGAAAACAACATTTCATGATATATTATTAATCATGAAATGATGTTTTCATGATAAATATTATGTTTCATAGACATGTTTGGTAAAACCTTAAAATACTGACTGTTTACAAAAACCACTGTTAAGTGTTTTCCAAAAGATTTTTCCAGCATGCCCATTTTTTTTTTTTTACAAAACTTTGTCAGTCCATATTTTTCCCAGAAATATTTTTTTCTGCCAGAAACTTATCTTTCAAGAACAAATACGTGTATAATGAGATTATATTTGTTTCTTGGGTTCTTTTGGATTTACAGTATAGGTGGAATTTAGTTTTATATATATATATATATATATATATATATATATATATATATATATATATATATATATATATCTGCACCTCCACAATACTGGCCATGGGTAACAACAGTGGGTTGTCATCTTTGAAAGTCTGTCAAAATGTTCCCATGCGTTTGATTACAAATGGGGGTGCTTTCGTGTGAAAGGGGATGGATTTGTCTTATTATAACAAAAAATTTTGTGTTTCCAAACATTGCTGTGTATTTTAAACTTTTTAATTCTTAGCCGAAAATGACAATCAAACAGCACTTAAATCTGAGACAAGACATACCGGTCTGTTTTGCAGCTGTCCATTCTAATAAAGAAAGCTCTAAGAATAGTATTGTCATGTTTTTATGGCACACACAGTAAGAAAATATAAAAATTGCTCTTTGTCGCAAATTCTGATGGGTGAAGAAAACGGGTTAATGTGCCAATCATTTGCATTTTCAACTTCAGTACAAAATAATGATCTCCCATACACGTGAACTATACAAATCATTCAATTTCAGGATTTAAATATCTGTAATACACTCTGCTTTGCATAAAACAATAAGGTGTAAGGAAATCCTGTCGTCTCAGCCTATAATCACAGATGTTGTGACCCAATCCTGTTTCGATCCCTTCAGAGATGCATGACAGCGAAACCACAGCTAGCGTGTAGTTTTGTTTCCCTATTCAGGGACTTAACATACAGTGGAGGTTTCCATTGAGGACATAACATCCCGGTCACATCAATATTGAATGAGAATAATTGAATAAGTTATATCCTCTTCCTGCTTTTTGCACGCATGGTGATTTCATATCATTGCTGTTTAACCACTGATTCCAGATCAGTGTGCTTTGCCAATTCTGTGAAGTTTAGTGTACTCTTTCCTGATAATTTTTGAATATGTTTAATGTTACATTTTCCAAAAAAATTTAATATAAAGCAAAACACAATGTGGTAAGCCTGCTCACAAGTTTGGCACTATGTTGAAATTTTGCTGCCCATGTCCCACTGTTGTTACCCAGTGTCATGGATGTGCACATATAATGTTATTAATTGGATTGAAGGTGCTAGAAGTATAACCAAAGTTAACTTTCTGCAAGTTAAATGAAACCTTGTTACTGGTCTTTTCAAAAATTCATCTGCCTGTGATCAAAGCATTAATAACTGTTATTAGTTATAGAGGATATACAAGATGTCACTGCTAATAAGTACAGGTATTTTCACGGCAATACAAACAAACTTTTTATGAGACACATTTAATAAAATTTTGCCATATAGATCAAGCCATAGAGGCAATATTAAAGAACACAAAATTATTTGACTTCCCAACTGTAAAAAATATTGAATTTTTGGATATAAAAATCAATATGCTAGTACTGTACTGCACTCTGATTGCATATCACTACATGTTAAAAGGTCAATTACAAATATCCATTTTAAGTATCACAAACAGTGACAATGGGCACGTAGCTCATATATCATAAATATGCATTTTGTTGTTGTATTTTACCTGGCCATATGAATTTTATAGTAATTCAATATCAAGCACATAAAATGCTCTAGGCCCAAAGCATTAAATTAGCTTTAGAAACTATATTACAGCTCTAAATCACAATAAAATGCCACATGAATACCAAAATCTAGAATTCAATTCTAAGATAAGATAAACCACTATGACATACACCTTTATGTGTAGATAACACAAGTACCAGTTGAAGATACTTAGCAATGTAGTATTCACTCAACTTTGTGGAGGAAAGTTATGGTAAATAAATAGTCACTTATGGAACAACATAAGATCATGAACTAATAGTATATCCATTTTTAGTATCCTACATTTTCAAAGCAGTGACTTAAAATACATGTGCTTCATATAAAGAACAAACTGAGAGGGTAAATAATAGCTGGTCAGATTTCTATATTCTCCAGAATTCAGTTATTAATGACTTTATGGCACCACGATAATGTATGCAGTGGTGGTTTATCCCACATGGACAAGGTGCCACATAAGAGGAATTTAACTCTGTATGTGTTTGTGTGTGTGTGTGTGTGTGTGTGTGTGTGTGTGTGTGTAAAAGAGAGAGAGAGAGGTGAGCATAAACTTTTAAAGAATTTATCCATACATTTTAAACAAGTCACTCATTCCAAAATTATTCCATATAGTATAAAATTGTATTATTTTGTTTTTGTTCCTTACAAAACCATGCTTTCTGATACAAATCAAACAAACATTTCAGAATGCATTTTCAGGTATTAGTAACAGGACATAGTTCTGGGAATTATAAAATACTGTTTTATTCAAATCTGATGAATAATTACTACAAACAACATGTACGTCAGCAGCTGATATGAACTTGACCCAATTAGAAACATCCACCCTATATTAACTATGATACTGAAGTGACTACACATCTAAATCAAGTGTTTAAATGTATATTTGAAGACATTAGAGGCCTGCAATAGAACAAACCAAAGATCAAATTCATGGAAGTTGGGTATCAACATCATAGAGATCTTTTATGATCTTTGTGTAATCCAATTTTAGTTCATATCTTGCTTAAAACCAATCTGTAAAAGCTTACTCACTTCCCTCATCTTCAACTGACTGCAATTTGACATCTTCTAGTGGTAGAATATGTTGTTTATTGTACTGAAAATACAAGTTTTAATAAATACGTAAATAAATAATGAGTAATTTGCAAACTAAATCTTAAGTGTTCCAGTCCAAAACATTATATTTCACTTTGCCTGGTTATGATATTTTGGTCATTACCAGGTAAAGTCTTCATTATAAAAAATATAAAAAAAAAAGTCTTCATTATAAAAATATAAAAAAAAAAAAGCCAGAGAAAACAGTGTAAGTAACTAAATCGATTATCTTCTCAGACATGGAAAATTTCTGAGCAAATTCAATATACTTTAAGACTTTGTCTAAAACTGCAGTTGTGTGCCCACCTTTTTCTTATTTATAACAATATTTCCATACACCAATATATCATTAAAGAGAAAGAACTGCCTCGGCTTTGGCCTCTTCCTGCACATCTTAGTCAACACCCCTTCTCCTACCAGAACCCGTCCTGGGACAGTCAAAGGCTATAAAATAAGGAAACCATTATATTATCAATAAGGCAATAATATTACAAGCATAATGGATTAAGCCAACATAGCTGAAGACAAAAGCGGTAGTGTTTAAGCACTGAAAAATGGTGTGACAGAGGGGTTTTTTTTTCAAAAAGAAAATTATTGATACTGGTGTATTGTGGCGTTAAGAGATTTTGAGAAAATATATCAAAGATAAGCACGGTGAAGGCTTTACGCAAAATCTGCTGATTCCATAAAAATATAAAAACTGACCACATACTCTAGTTTTTAATGGTTACACAGTTAATAAATTTAGTAATTCTGTTAACTGTTGATTTTATGAGAGGTAGTTTTCATTCAATCATCATGAAAAATACTTCCCACCTGTCCTGAAGACCCAAAGCATTGTTCCACAAATGCAATACGCTTGTTATTTGCATCGCTGTTCACTGAAAAAATATAATAAAAAATAAACTAAAAAAAATATTATAATTATAGTTTTCATTGAATATATCTGTGCATGGAATACATTGGCAATTGACTACATGTGGTATAGGATGACAATTTTTTCCTGTGATACTGCTAAAGTTAAATAGTACAATATGATAATTATTGCAGAACCCTATCCACTGAACAGCTTGAACCTTACAGTATGAGATTACTGTGTCTCTTCTTATGTCTATTCTACATGTACTGGTCAACTTTTAAAGTACAGAGAAAACACTTCTGAACCCTCCCTGCCCCTCTCTTTCCAGGACAGCCCAAGTGATAAGTTTCACAGTAGAACAAGTATAGCTGCACTTTAATTCTCATAATCTACAAACCTAGCATACTAGTATATAAAATGGTTCTCAATAGTGTATCATCTGATTGCTTTTTTTTACAGAAATTCTGTTACTAATTATCTTCATCATCATCATCATTTAAATGTGCAGCAAACCGTAACCCCTTCAAGATCTCGACGAAAACAGGAAGTGCGTCATGACGTCACTCGCTTGTACTTGGAGAGCTGCTGGGTGATTTTCCGATGAGAAATATTTCGTCGCTTATACAAATGTTCGGAAAATGACCATGCAGATAAAAGAATATTCACTAATCAAAATTGAAACTGCGTATTTACATAGAAAAACATTGTGCATTTCTGAACTAGACTTGTCAGTGTAAACAAAGTGTACTGAACGCATCGCAAGCAAGCACGTGAATGCCGCGTTTGATTTTTGTATCAGACGCTTCGTTTTACTTGACAACACAGTGTTTACGATGGGCATAACAGGAAAAACAGTGCAAAAAAACACGCACTTCCGGTTTTCGTCGATTTCTTGAAGGCGTCGATTTCTTGAAGGGCGAGTCTATGATCTTAGCACCTCGCAAAAAAAAAAAAAAAAAAAAAAAAAAAAATTCTGGTCAAAATGATTCTTTCATCTTTCTTGTACAAACGGCATTCCATACAACCCAGTCTCATTACTGGTACATGTTGACCATAAAGCATTTTTCATTACCTCTTATTTTTCCAACATAAAATTGTAGCAAAGTGTGCATGTGTAAAAATGGTGTCTCCACTAGTTTCTTATACTGGTAGATCTAACATGTGACAAAAGTTGACAGATATATCACGTAACATTTGGGATTCCATAAAACAACAAATCTCGCTGTCTACTACTGATTCTTTAATACTAATACCATTAACTGTAATACCATAACGTTAATCTACACATTCAATATTTACCATAATTTAGTGAAACGGGCAAAACTGTCAGAAATGTGACACCAGAAACGATATTTTGGTGAGAATAAATACATTTTATGACCCTCATTTAACATGAACACCAGTGCAAAGAGCAAACTGTATACTTAAAATATATGGTAAAATACTATAATGAAAACTGAAAAAGTGATATGACTAATTTTTATACAGTAACACCTACCTAGTCGGTCCACCATCTTGGCCTGTCTGAGTGATCACGTGACAAAATCACTCCTACAAAACATTGACACTCGCTTCAAATCCTTCAACGTTTATCATCAAAATTGTGGGTAAAAGCAGACAGAATAGATGCTTTTTTGGCTAAAAACAGCTATTCACCAGTACCAAATATAAAACGGCCCAATCCTAATATCTTTTAGTGCTGGATAAGTGAAATCAACTTCCTCTGCGTCACTTCCTAGTCAAGTGACTATCGACTCGGTCGGCAAAAGTACACATTCGGTGAAGAAAATATTATCAAAATGGGCTGTCCGGTTTGTGGACCGAAGTTATCATTATGTGGAATAATTACTAGTGCGTGGGGAATTGTTATGCTGGTAAGTTAATTTTGATGAAAGGTCACTGGGTGTTGAACCACACTGTTTGCAACGAGTGGTAGGAGTCGCGGGAATACTACTACATGCACTGATTGATTCGTTATGGTACTGTATTTTCTAGGGTCAGGAAATGAAATAAAAATTCTTCACAGTAACCCATTTTTGCATTTGAATTCAGGAAACTGGAAATGGTTATGCAGAGAGTATCTCCTGTTTTCATTTGCAAAATACCTGATAATCATTCGTGGTATGAGAAAAATTGCAGAATTATTCAATACATTGGGAGTCATGTGACATTGAGCCATCAACAGAAATACACAACTACCAAGGGCCTGTATCACAAAATAACAGAGTTTCATAAAATCTGATGCTTTCAATGTAGTGGCAATAGCTAATTTAGGTAAAAAAAAGCAAATTCTGAAAAAGAAAACTAAGTTCATATTACTTATCCACATGTAGGAAATATTAAGTCAGCAAAGAGCTTAATTTGATATATATATATACATATATATTCCCTTTTTCAGATTCTGATGGGAGTGTTTTTCATAATCAAAAGCCCTGCCTTTATTGAGGATGTAAACTTTGACCATGATAAAGTCCATAAAGCAGGTACAGTTGAGGCAGCAAACAACCTGATTGAAGAAGCCTACCAAACTAGTGCTTACAACTGTTTCATTGCTGGTGGTATATATGTTGTCATTTTGATCTTCTCTGTTGTTCAATTCAAGTGGAACATGAGGGCCAGCTATGTGATGTCATAGAACTTTGTAACAGACTCAAAATTGGATTGCTGAAAGACGCTTTAAATCAAATTTGGTGAAACTGGACACATTTGGCCTGTGTGTGACCATAGGTCATTATCAATAACTTTGTACAGTTAACTCCCAGGAATGTGATATGGCAGTGTCAAGTAGATGCAAGACTGTTTTAAATGGGAATTGTAACTTGCACACACACTCATTATGGTCAGGAATTATCAAGAACAATGTCTGTAGCAAACCTTCCTACATCCTGGGAATTGTGCAGACCTACATTTCTATTTGCAATGTAGTATATTTGTCTACTGTAAATACATGGTGTAAATTATTGTTGTAAGAATTGTACACAGTAAGTAGAATGTTCTTTGATGTCTAGTTAACATATGTAAAGTTCTTACTGAATTTGACTTTAATGATAAACAAGTACAGTAAGATCACTAAGCACACTAACTTAAAAATGGAAGAGACAGAAAAATGCACCTTGAATAAAAATTATGGCAAACAAATAGTTAACTGATGAAGTGGGTTTTGTTGTATGGAATTTTTTTTTTTTTTTTTTGATGTGATATTGCACTGTTAGCATAGTCATTGTTGAATATTTTACCATTTAATGGAACATTTTCTCTGTATCAGTGGAGGAAACCAAAATGAAATGGATAGTTATTATAAATACATTTTTGGAAAATTGTGAGGAAGAAGTGTTAAATTACCTGTGCTGCATGACGTTTACAAAAATAAAAAATAAAGTCTTTAGTGCCAGGCACTTTTCATGATATCATTTCTGTTTAAAGCTCTGAACCAAACATTTGTTATCACAGGATCAAAAGTCACAAAGGATTTTCACAAACAGTATTCATTTTGTAAAGTTTCAACATTTCCTACTCCAGTGGATATTTTAATATTAAAATTTGACTTATATTAGATAAACTTGTGTAATTAAAGTATAACCAAGAATATTTCATGCTTTTGTTGTAAACTTTTAAGAATTCAAAATTTGTTCAGCATAATGAGCCTTGCATGAATTATCACAGGAAGACCACAGCAGACATTACTTGTACATAAACTGTAAAAATGCAAAGTATTCTTAAATTCAGTATTTTTATTTTGTTCTATTCAACAAGGAAATTGTAACATACACCAATTTCCACACACTCTCTGGTTAAACATAGAAAGATCAATTTTGCTTTCTTAATTAAGAAAAAAAAACAATTTTAAATATCTAAACAATCACAACCTTTTTAATTTTTAAAATAATTTATAAGGAAAGCTCCAGAATGTACCTCAATATTGATATCACCCCATTTCCCCGCTTACACTGGATCACAACCTTTTTGAGTGACACTTTTTTTTGGGAGGGTGGGGGTGAACATTTACACAATTCTCAATCACCTTGTCTACTTTCACTGTGAAATGACTTGTGTTAATTTAAGATATTGAGCACTTCACACTAATATTATGTGTTTTATATGGTATCACAGCAAACTGTGCCAATTGCAGACTTGTAACCAGACCCTGCCTTGTCTAACAAGGGGGAGTAGGTGCATATTGTGCTGGGCACAAAATTCATTAGTAACTAACTTTTATAAGAAGACAATGGCACTATCGGTCTATAATCTTAAAATAAATCTGAATGAGCTTGTAGAAATGAATACAACAGACATATTGCCTGAATGATTTCAATGAGGATCTAATGAAAGGTTTAGTTCAGAAGGAACCTTGCTGCATTGTATTTAATTATAAAAAGCAAAACTGAGCAAGAAAATATATTACTTTTTTATATTTAGATGTTTGTATCACACACAAACACACACTTAAATATATATATATATATGTATATTAATACTGTTCTTTAAAAAATTAAATATACATATTCTTTCAACAAAGTTCGGACGGATCATCTATGGCAGGAGCTCTGATGTAATTTTTTTCAAAAGTTCTGCAACAGATATATTGACAGACGTTATCAACATAGTAGAAGATTTTTAAAACAAATATGAACAAACTAATAAATAAATTCATAAATGCAATAATGGATGGTGACATTGGTCCCATGCTTACTTGCAATCTTGGTTATGACTTGACAAGTTATGACTAGTTAATTAACTTTGATTTTTTTCAGAGAGGCAGTTAAATTTCAATCAGAACTGTACAAACATCACCAAAACATTTTAAATACATGTAATTCTGACTAAATAAGTTCAAAAGCTAGTTTGTGTGACAGGGTTCTATCAAAAACAATTATTGGTGCAGAAGTATTTTGAATTGCCAAATTGTCATTCAATCTGCATGATGGAGATCATTGTAATACCCCAACATTTTCATGCAGATTTAAGAAGAAAAAAATTGTAAAAGAATTTATCATAATGGTTCTAACATATTTGGACTCTTTTTCTTCTTTTTCTTTGCTGATGGCTGTCGCAATGCCTCAAGTCGAATAGGACGAGCAGCCATACTGGTGTCTGGTCCCAGCTGTCGATGAACTTGAGCAGCACGGAAATCATTTTCAGAACCAGATTCTTGGCTATCTGGACCCCGCTGTTCTGTGATCCATGGAGCCCCACCATTCATCATGCGTGGAGAGTTGTTTCCTAAGAGTTTGAAAAAAAATTATATTGAATTAACAATGCTCTTCAAAATATATTCATAATTTCCTTCTTAAAATCTCATTTAAACTGGATGCACAACATTTGGATTCAAAAGGAAGTGCAACATCAATGTAGTCTGTTGCCAGTTTTTCTATACTCACTGAGGGATTTTGTCTCTTGAGTCTGTGTAAGAAGCTGTGAGGCTCTTTTAGGAGCAAAATAATTGCTGGCATATTCTTCATTGCTGTGATTGTTTAATTTCTGAGGAAAAAAATGATCAATAAATAAGAATTTTTTTAATGTTTACTATAATATACTAAAATCCAATATGCTTATTGTTTAACCTTATATCAATAATATCATAAAACAAGAAAATAAAAAATATAAATTCTTTAGAGACCCTGGGGTATTTTTTATGAAATTAGTGTTTTTTGCTTTTTTTATTAATAACAATCATATGCCCCAGGTATGTTGTTCTTAACTGTAGAAACTTTTAAGTTGTAAAGAGAAAAAAATCTGATTGTGATTACAAATACTGAGGTTATGGCAAAAGATGGATATGGATCAGATTTGGGACAATCTAAATGAAAAGAGAAAGTGTTTGAACCAAGTGCTGACAGAATTTGCTCTTTTCAAATGAAACACTTTTTAAAATATAATCATTAATTGCATGCATTTGACTAATACAATATGAACAGGTACCTGATAAAATCTGTCATCAGAAGGAGGACCACTATTTCCATTCATTCTCTGAAATCTTCTATCTGGGGCTCTTCCCCCTGGCATCATTCCTGAAAAAGGAAATGAAAGGTAAAACATGCATTTGCAAATGATAAAAAAAAAAAAAATTTACGGAAAGTTTATCCTCAGCATGCAAGAGCTGTCAAATATCACCAGGTATGTACCATTCCACTATTTTTCTAGGCATTAATCAGCAATGGTAATTTCATGTACAAACAGAACAGCAAGGCACCATTTCTACACTGTCACCCTGTATATAATATGTGATGAATTCTTAAAATCCTATTTACATACCACTGCTTGGCAGCCCGGACCTTTCCATAGAAACTGAAGGAGTAATCCATCTTTGATTATCAGCATCCCATCGACATTCAGCTCTTACTTTGTCCAGATTGAAATAGTTACAATCCCTCTTAATAAGGGGCTGCATCCTGTCTAGCATTGCTTGCAGCAGTTTCATTTCTCTTTCCTGAGACCTGATGGTGTCCAAATAGTCTATGCGGTCAAATTCAAATTCTGATTGCAAATCCGAGATTTCTGTCTTTAGTTCCTCATTCTGAAAATTAATAGATTAATTAATTAATTAATTAACTAGAGAAACTTACTATATAAAAAAAGGAAAAGAAATTAATTAAGAAACTAATCACATGGAAATATTTCCTGTAAATGTTGGAAATGCTATTTTTTAATCAACTCAAACATTTTCATTTTAAAACTTCCAGCTAAATGTAAGTACGAATATCACAACGCCCTACTTTCTTTTTTTAATATCAATGGCAGATAATCTTTCCATCAAATACCTTACCTTAACTTTTTCTTTCTCTAAAAGTTTCTTGGTTGCTTTAAGTTCATCCTGTATTGAATCGAATATGTTGAGCATGATACCATCATCCTCTAGGTTTTTATTTGCCTCTAGAATTCAAATAGAAATAAATGAACAATAATCTCCATATAAAATCGATGTTACCCAATTATATTTTTCGCCATGCTTTCTATAAACACTTTTTATCTCTGAATTATGGACATTTATGCAAAAATAAAAACAATTTCTAGGTATATTCCCCCTGTGAATGCTTTAATAAATCAATAATATTTCATATAATTCACAGAATAAATAATAACTATTACGAAGTCACATACCTGCCAATCTTTTCTTCTTTTCTTCTGCATATCTCTTTCTCTTCTTCCTTCTCTCTCTAATTTCTGAGTTGTCTGCATTTTCACCACCAACCATCTGTTTTTGCAACTCTTCAAGCCTAAAAAGATCAATAAGTGAAACATTTTTCTTAGTCCCTAAATTGTGCAGGTATTACAACTTAAACCCTGTACATTCATTAAACATTGTTCATTTGTTATACAATCTGATTTGCCGTATTTTCAGGTAAAACTTAAAGGCTGCATTTTGTATCAATTATCTTATTAAATTAATGACTATAAAAGTCAAATCAATTGAACAAAATATCATTACACACATTATGGTCACTTCATGCGTAATAAAATACATAACTCACACCAGCCAAATCCATTTTTTTCTTAGAATTCATAAGCAAAACCGTAGTTCAATGGAATAAATCAATAGAAAATGTACACAACATCTATGTAGAATTAGAAAAGGCGATGGAGATGACAGTATGACAGTTAATATTTGATTGGATTTGGTATGATAAATGACACAAGAGCTCTATGGGAAAAGTGCATACAAAATAAACATGGTGTGTTAAAGTATATTAAAGAGCTACAAACTCATTCCATAACCTGCAAGTGCCTTATACACAGCAAACACCCACACACCCTAAAATCAGAAGATGTCAATGATGTGCTAAATGAAAAACACCCATCCACCAAATGTTTGCCAACTTACGAGTGAATCTGATCATACAATACCTTTTTAATGCTCCAAATTGTGTCTCCATATCACTTTTTGTGAGATTAAAATTAATATTTATACTGGATTCTATTAATTTGTTAAATATGTAGCAATAAAACAATATAAATGTAATTGCAAAAGCATTAGCTGGTGATCTTGGCAAAATGGTAAAAAACAAAAGCAATGAGGTGCAATCAGTACATCAAATAAATTCAACAGCACTGTATAAAAACCATTTCAGTCTACTATGGCTATGGATATCATTAATCAATGGATGATATCCAATTCTACAAACACACAGGGAATTAATGAAATAGTTAGTTGTACGTAGAAATAATGCTAAGACTAGCAAAACTCCAAATCCCCTAATACTGCTATTTGCCATTTGTTTATAAAGATGCAAGAGAAGGCCAGTTTCCATTTTTATAATGCAATTGAACCAATAATGCAAAATGAAAATTCCACACGAGCAATATCTGTTGAATGTTATAACCCCTGTACAGACTCTTCTGAATAAAAAACAACTTCAATTGTGTTTTTTTTTCCTCAAATATAAATTGAAGCCCCAGTCTAATATGAATATAAAATAGAATTCATGCCTACCCCCCTTCCTCAAGTTCAGACATAATGTTTTTCAAGCACCAAACGTAATGGTCACATATAATTTGCCAAAATTAAATAAATCCTTAGCCTTTTTCATACATCTATTAAGCTATTTTTTCCATCTTTGTTGCAGCAATTCAACAAACTAGTACGTTAAACTTCCTGTGTTTAAAATCCAATCCCTTACCTGCGTAGTGCCTCAGTCTGTGAGAGGATCACAGGGTGTTCTATGCCCAGGTGTTCCCCAGTGGGTGAAGACCGGGGGGCAGGGGTACCCTCTTGCTGCTCTCTTTCCTCAAAATGAGATGACCCCAAGTGGATGGCAGTCTGAGATGTATCTCTATCTTCACGGCTCTACAGTATAACAAAACATACTTGAGGATATCATCCTAATTTGCAGGTTTTTTTTTTAAATATAAAATTACTGTCAGTTGAATTAAATGTGACTATCGGTATACTTTGCATTGTTATTGAAATACATAATTACTAAAGTAGACTTTCAATATTTTAGTTATATCAGGCTGTGCCCACATGCGGCTTGTGCAAATTTTTACCTCTGCTCTATCCACACTTGTGATGCTCATCAGCTGAGGTCGGGACTTCCCTTCATCTGCAATAAAAGAACACACTAAACTTCTCTTCATGTTTTGTATATATTTGTGTATTGTTTTTTATGACATAGATTGGCAAATAAACTAAATTTCATCTCAGATGATCAAAGCAAAGCATAGAAATAATTTGTATGCAATGCAGTTAATTGTCAAATCTATTTATTTTACCTTTTCTACTTAACTATGTGCAAGTGTCTTTTGTGTAGGTTTTTTTTATTCATTTATGATGAAATAAAACTGTTTAAAAAAGGCATAAAATTAATGTTCAACATCAAACAATTTGGTAATTACCTTGCTCATCTATTTCATCATATTTTGCTTTCATTGCTTCCATTTGTTTTTCATATTCCTGAAAATGGTGAATATATTTACATCAGATTAATCATATTCCTACTTCACTTTGACTTATTCTGTAATTCAGATGATATCACATGAGCCCAGGCAGTTAAATCAGCATTTTAATGGTTCAAAAGGCTTAAATGTCATATTTTTTAAACTGTAACATATCCTTAACATGCCAGCAAAAATGGCATCAGGATTTGAGTAGAAGAGGGTGTAAAGATTTTAACAATTATTTTTCAATCATATTCATTACTGTAAGTACATAATAGGTATACATCAAAGATTTACCAATCCTTAAATCTTAATACATTCAGGCGAGTGGCTTGTGAAGTAAAAGTATCTCAGACACTGCTTATATGAAAGCATTACATTAATATTTATAATCTAGTCTAACAGCCTCTCCCGTATTCAATACCTCAAGATCTCTTACCTCTTTAAGTTTACTTTTCTCTTTCTCCAAATTCTCCTCTCCATTGACATAAACAACTTTCTCTATTACTTGAGTTTCTGGGGCAGCTGCACCAGCTTCATATTTGGCTTTGATTGCAAGAAGTTTTTGGTCAAATTCCTGAAAGGAAAAATTCAAATAAAAGAAAATGTAATCACTAGTTTGTACTGGTATGTCATAGTCTGACCATTAGGATGTAAAGGGTATTCAAATTGACAAAAATAAAACTGAAAGGGGAGCTATGCCAGGGATGTATGCCAAATATGTTTGGAAAGATAATCTCAGGCTGCATTCCCACAGATTTAGATCAATCCATCTGGATAGACCTAACTCCCTGCGGGTTCATGCTAAATTGCTGTCAGCTCAAGAGGCTTAAATGTCTGTCACGCCTACCAAATCAGCTAGGGTAAATATATTTACCCCCTAACAGCTTTACTAGGTGTCAGATAAGCCGGACAAGTTGACAGCAATTTAGTGAGACTCCCCAGGGGGATAGATTGATCTAAATATCTGTGGGAATGGTCTCTTATACTTATATTTTACTTTGAATTTACTTGTATTTCTAGCAAACAAAACCTCCATGTAAATTCAAAGTAAAATCTGGCAGTTGTTGGAACAAATAAATGCAAATCAATGTTAATTGCTTCAAAAAAGAAAACAGATAAATAGTATATAAATAAATTTTCTGATGATCAAACTAGATCTGCAATTTTACCAATTATGTGCGACAGTATTATTGACTGCATTGGTCCTAAAAAGCAATAATATTTACCTCTTGTAACCTGCGTTTTTCTACTTCAATTTCCTTGCTGTGGTCCACGTGCACTACTTTCTCTATCACTTGAGGCTGAGCTGGCGCAGCTAAAATTATGTTAGAACATTCAGTGATCAAATTCAGTGCATTTTTTACCCAACTGTAAAAGAATGACAAATGAAGAGGGTGGCAAGTCTATTTTCTTTAGATATATTCATAAAAGATAACACTTAATAGTATAAATGGTAAAATTATACTGCAAACAGACAAATTTAAATCAAATAATCGAATACTGTTACCTTGAAAGCCTCCATCAGGAATTGGCATCTGGCCAGCCAACATAGCCTTTAACCTTGTGATCTCTTCCTGATACTCTCGCAGCAGGGCATCTTTGGGATCCTCATTGATCTTTGGCTTGTTCTTGATGTTCTTGGCTCTATTTGCATACCTGAGAGTACTGAGGGTCTCATCATAATTATTGTCTGCTGGAGACAGGCAAGCCACCATGAGGGTTTTGGTATTGCCACCTAAAGAATCTTGCAGTAGACGTGTCAGTTTGGAATCACGATAAGGAATGTGCTTGGATTTTCCATCCACAAGGGCAGAGATTACATTCCCAAGGGCTGATAGGGATAAGTTGATTTTGGTTGCTTCTTTAAGTCTATCACCGGTAGCACCTTGAAAGTAAAAGCAAGATTTGGTTGTCAACCACTAAAATTAATATATTGGCATTGACTTGTAAAATGGTTCACTTTAATAAGAGAAAATGCACTTACAAAATCATTTCAAAATCTATAAAATCCCACTCACCAGTCTTTGCCTGTCTTTCGCTACCAGCCAAATCCACAAGGTTCAGCTTCCCAGCCCTGATATGTTCTTCTCCACTGTCATCTGGCTCACACATCTCCAGATTGATGGTAAAAATGGAGTGACTCCTCGAGGAGTCAGCGTTCATGAGAGTGGCCCCTGTGGAGCGGTTCTTCCACCCTCTCTCCATCACTGTTTGACAATCATTGACATTATGCACAGGATGAAGGGATAATCCTAAAGAAAGTATGATAACTTTTAACTCTAAAATCAACCCAAAAGTATTTATTAAAATGAAAACTGACATAAATAATGACAGGAGAAAGAACTTATTAAATTATTTCTTTAATGTTTTCTTTTCCTATAAAATAAAACAAAAGTAAATTTTAACAGTTGGCCAATTCGCTCCTGCTTGTTTGTTGGAAACATGAACTCTTTTTTGTTTTTAGTTGTTCATGAGACATGAACAATTTAGCTCATCTATAGGGAAACACTCATTTGAATCTACATTCCTCAGGCTTACCTGAAACATACACCCCTTTTTCTGGGTGCTCATGTAAATCCAGTTTGGATTTTACATCTTTTCCGAGAAGATCTCTGATTTCTTCATTGTAAATTTCTAAATAGGATGCATGGACTAAGAATTTTACATTATCTGTCACTGATATTGTCTCAAAGATATGATCAAATGCCCTGTAAAATAAAAATAAAAGAAACTCACATGTGTATTTGGCAAGTGATAGGTCAGCAATGTAATTTCTTCATTGCTAATATGGGAATAATGTCTACTGTCATGCAATGTTATAATAATTAAATTGCTAAATAGAAAACATTTTCACATCCATTGGTCAATTGTGCAAATTCATTTTAGATATATATTAGTTTAAAAAAATTAATGCAAAGAAGCTAAAAGGGCATTTTTGCTACATTCAAATAGAATATATACTTCCTCTGCTTACTTACTATACATATAAATGTGTGTGGTGTGTAACATCATACAGGATTTATTTATTTATTTATTTATTTATTTATTTATTTATTTATAAATAAATATCTAAGAAATAGGGTTCCTGAGGGTGAGCTACTCTTTCCAATATGGGGGGGGGGGGATGAGAATTTTTGATGGCTATCCGTCAACACCATCTAGTTTTTATATTTATTGATCCATTTATCTATTTATTCATATGATTATTTATTCATTTATTTGTAAGAGAGGGTGAGTGAGAATAACAAGAAAAAAGTAAATGAAACTGTGATCACAGCCCATGGTTACATAAACCGAAGGTCTTAAAAATGTTCCTTTTAAATTGAATATTACTGATTGTAGCATGAGGCAAACAAGTACAAAGTGCATTAACATGTTCTTGTCAGAAAAGCATGTGTTATTGATAGCTTACAGAGACGACAAGCAGCAAATAAAGAAAATGCATCAGAGAGGTATTCATCAATCTATACAACCACACACTTCAGTATGTACTGACATAATCATTACTCAGTGAAACATTGGGCTGGATTCAATTGTGACAGCTTATGACATTGATTCTGTTCTCACTACTAGCTGAGCTTTTCATTTATGAAATATTCAGTACTGTCAGAAATCAATATAACCTTTTCCTCTTGAATGTGTTTGGTTGGTCAACTAAAATTGCTTCCAATATCCTTTAGTGTAGTGGTGATTGGCATATTGAAAAAACAATAAGCATAGCCGCATGTCACTTTAAAGGTCATAACACTGATTAGTGTTTTCCAAGCAAAATGCAAGCAACTGTTTAAAAACACTGACAAAGTTAAAGAGCATTAAGATATATTTTGTAGTGGTCATATTTTCATGCTGGCCCGTGTCTACTGTAGTTATAACTCTAAGCAGTGGCTTATTATAGAGACCCCCAATCAACTCCTTGGAGAAATGGGCCAAATATTAGGCTGGTTGTCACAACATGCAAAAACAGTCTCCTAGATCATATACTTAAGCTGCAGGGTTCTAGAAAACTAATAGGGCCATAGGAGCGGGATAAACAAATCCATTCTTATCTTGAGTCATGCAGGGTTTTTTCTTATCTAAGCAAAATATTGTATAGGAAATTAAGTAAAATATGGAGAAAGACTTGAGGCACATTCAATGCTTATTTCAATACTAGTTAAAAACAAAAAGGACATTTTTTTCTTTCAAATCTATGCGGAACATGCAGCTTTCCTTTCAGCAACCAAATGCATTTTTCTCTGGTTTATAATATTAAGCAGTAAAATGCGTTGTTGCCAATGGCATGTTTTGATATCTTTTATTGAATTGTTAAGAGAATGTTCTTCTCTCCAATAGCTACATACTATTATGAGTGACATTAAATAAAATGTTGGAACTTGGCAAATATTTTCTTTTAAACAATGAGCAAATATTGCCTTGGAATAACAATAAAGGGCTTAAATTCCTACAAGTCTTATTTCTGTACCTCTTATATACAAAGGCCCCTTTTTTATTCATTAAGACTTACAATGACAAAAAAACAAAACAAAAATAAGCTAGTAAGTCCTTCTCAACAATTAATCTTAAAAATAAAGGAATATTAGAAGCACATATGTAAGAGGAAAGACTACTTGCAAAGCTCATTAAAATTTCTTGGTTAAGCCATATTTGCTTATGAAGTTATGAGAAAAAAATCCTACCAATAAAACTGATATTACAATTTTTTTTACGTACAAAAAAGAGTAAACTAAAAAAATTGCTAATAATACAGAACTTTTTTGAAACAATAGGCTAGACAGAATAAAAACAAGTGTCATGTGTTTTTTTGGCTGGGAGGGAAAGTAGGGAAATATTTTAGCTTTTTTGTTAAATTTTATTTTGCAATTCATTTTTAAGCACTTATCTACATGTATTTGAGGAAGCGGGAGAGACATACATCTTTACTTGCAGCTGCTGATTTATGCTCACCTTGGAATGATTCCTCTCTGTGTAGCTGGGTCAGTAATTCCCTGCATACTGAAAGACTTTCCACACCCAGTTTGTCCATATGCAAATATTGTACCATTATAACCTTCTGTTACACCCTGTAATTTCAAAACACCCTCAGTTACATGTATGTTCAAGTACATTTCTAGTACAGTCCATTATAATAATCAGAATTTCAAATACAGTGGTCCAGCTACATAAGTACCCAGTACATGTATATTCAGTATATAATGTATAAACCAAAAAAGCACAGCTCACCCCTATTTCAGGCTATTTTAACATCATTCATATCACATTCAGATAACATGAGAGAGAAATTACCTGATATTTTTGGTTGAAAGAAAATTACAAATTAACTTGCTTGGTGTACATATATAGTGGTGACACAAGACCAGTAACATGACATAAACACTGTGCACCATGCAAGTTCAGCTGCAATCTTTTTGTACTAAAAGGTAATATATCATCTTCATCTCATATTTTGCAATGGTGCTCCATGACATATATAGTCTCTCAATCATAAAAATAGGTACTTGTACTGATATATAGAACACAGCTTTGAACGATTAACTCCACACATTTACTCAAACATGAAATATTCCAAAAATACTGTCCAATAAATAGAATACATACCTCAACAAGTGGATATGCGATGTCTGCATAAATCTGTTCTGTTGTAGAGTCAATAAAGTAGGCTCCATCAAATGTGAAATTCTTTGGTGGTGCTTTTTCATCATTTGGATTAATAAGAGAACAACCACCACTAGCACTGTCCATAGAAACCACTAAACTACACTTGAGATCTTTTTCCCTTGAGTTCATAGGACGGCATCGCACCACCACTTTTACTGCCTCAGCAGCCATTACTGTAAAAAAAATTAATCATTGCTTTATCTGTCAGCAGTGTGAACAATCTATGACAGTCTCTACAGATAGCTGATTAATGTTATTTATCATGCAACAAGTGAACACACTCCATTCTTTTAAAATAGATTCTTGTTAAACAGCAAGATAACCTGGGTTTAAACTTAGTTTATAACATTTTAAAAACTGCTAGAGAATCAAACTATGTAAACCATTCACCCTTCATCTTCCTGATACCAGAGTAGTTGCAAGTCACAATGATTTCAAGTGCCTGACAAAACAGCCTTTCATAATGAACATCACGTGCTGTGTGCTTTATCCATGACAGTGCCTTCACAAAATACCCTTAAGCAATACTAATACAGTCAATTATGGTAATTCTTTAATTATGTATAGAACAAACCTAGGCACCTAAGTAAACACAGTAAATTATCTAAAACTCGCTCTTCCTTTTATTTTATTCTTTTCAAAGACATTGTAAAGATATATAATTTTGATTCTCATATTTTGATACTGTCACAATTTTTTTCCACCATATTTCTGTCAATATTAGTCTAATCTACAGTAGATAGGTCCTTGGGTCTTAGATGATAAATATTTACATAATCTGCATTTTAGAGGACAGGATGATTGCTGCCCCAGGCTTTAAATAGGACTGCATCAATAAAACAAAAACTAGAATCAAGCAGTTACTTTTATAACAGTAGCAATATCTGAAATTTTAACCTATATATATACCATACTGGCTAGAGTTGTGACAAATAAAAGTTATCACATCTATTCACATCTATAGCCATTAATTAATTATTCGAATTAACAGTTTTAAATAAAATCTCTAGCTGAAGAATAGATGTTAAAAGTTTATGATAATGCTTCAACTACCAAGGTGCACCTTCACACAATGTATCTATATAAGAACATGTACATGCCAGTTTAAGCCCCAGCAGACTATTGTCAGACAATTATTGATGTAACACCATTATAAACTTTATTTTACAGAAGGGAAAAAGAATATTGAATATTTGACGAATGTTGGATACACTAAAACATCAAAAAGTAAACTGATTTTGAGACCTGTCTGAAGAAAAAATTAAGGTTGAACTTCTCTCATGACAGGTAATGTTTTTGATAGTTTTTCAACAGATATATGACATTAATGTTACCAATAATAATCTTATTTATCTCATTTTGACAAACCTTGCCACTGGTCAACCATCTTGAGACAGTTTTGATTTGTGCAATACAAAAAAGCCAGTGCTCAAAGGCAAGGTGAAATTTGAAAAAAAAACAAAAAAACATGGATTATGGATTGGGACTTCTTAATTTTCTATAGTCGTTACAGAGTTATGGTAAGCATCATGAGGAGGATTAAAAGATGATTACTTGGAGAAAAAACAGTAACCTAGGAAAATCTGTTAATTAGGAATTTTTATAGAAAAATCTTACTCTGTGCATTTTTTGGTTCAAAAATAAACAATAACATCATCTCATCATTTCAGCTGATTAAAAGACTAGCATAATTTCTGCTAGATGAACTTATTTAATGTTAATCCAGTGACTTATATTAATTATTAACTGATTATTATTTAGAGACACAACTCTCTTATTGACAACTGAAGGTGAGAAAAAAGCAATTATACCAACTATGCACAAATCATATCTCAACTCGATGCATTATATACTCTTTAATTAAATAATTTGGTTCTAAATGCATGGCTAAACACTTTGACCACCATGTCTTCCATTTTGAAAGGAAATATTGATATTAGGTACTTTTATTTGAGGGGTTTTATCATTTTAAAAGATGACACAAAAGGATAATCTCAACCAAAAAGAGGCTGTTTGATAGTACAAGCCCTCTTGCCTATGTTCAGTACACATCACCCTGGTGACCTACAGGGTAATACNATGACGTAACCGCAGAGGTCGCATTGTCCAATGGCATGGCTTCTTTTTCGTAATGGTAGGTTAGAGTGGACCTGGCCAACGACACCCCGAGAGTTTGTTTTTTACGGTTTGATTGTGCGTATGCCATGCACGGAATTTACAAACGAGCGACGGAATGATGTAGCCTGCAGTATTAGCGGTAAGCGTGCCAAGTTTTAGGCCGCTCCGATGCCCGGCAGTATTTTATTTCGATTATTCTGTTGGAACTGGATCAGGTTTGTTTCAGAAGCTCATTCTATTTTATTGTCTCTATGGAGGTATATGGGGACTTTACGACATTCGGTTTGAAGGCTTTAACCACTTGTTATAGTTTATTTTTGCATTGTATTGGATTAATGTGGTAGTCCAAGGTTGTTGTAGGTGGTTTTCAAGTTTATGCACCCGGTTTTAATATCATTTAGCGATTTTACGACAATCGTTTACTATCCAATCAAGGTGACAGCCGAGCGTGACCAAAATGTACTGTGATTTGTAAGTAACAGTACATTTAAATGAAGACAACTGAATGAAAAAAAAACACATTAACGGAATGGAGCCCAAGGCAATGTGGAGATATTTTAACTGTTATCAAGCTACCTAATACCATACTAACAGTGAGAAACTAGGGAAAGATGGGGTGGGTTATGTTCACTATGACAGGATACCAGTACCAGTAGCCTCACTAAAGTAATGCTTTGCGTTGAACGAAAGTGCACTGTCATGAATGAATTCAATTTACCCTTTCTCAAAAAGGTAAGTCAAATTATAATAAAAGAAAATCCGTGGATGTATATGGCATTTTTGGTCATTAATTTAGTTTTCAAATATGAATCAAGCGAAACGAAGTAAATAAAATCATACTTACTGTGAAAATGTTACCCTAGAAACTATGTAAACAACTCTGTTAAAATCCGATTTACGGCCTCGTCAGAGCAAAAAGTTTGCGTGGATATAGGTATATAGCGCTATTTAGTCAAACCGTTCGACAGATCGAAAAGCCATCTCTCTATATTGCATGAGAATTACAATTCAATTCAACAAAACGAAAAATTCCATTCCTTTCCTCCATCTTGAAATCACGGCAGAGCCGAGCTTGACGGGAAGTGGACTCTCTGAACTTTTTCATGGAACACGTATGTATATAAGGTTTTAGGCAGGAATGGTTTGAAAATATCTAGTGACGTTTGGAAATATGTTTATTATTAGTATTTTGATGCAGTTTATTTCACTTTATTGCCTTTTCAAATATATTCTGCCTCAGTTAGAAAAGAGTATAGAGATTATTTGTCTCGTTTTCAAACACCGGCTGTTCAACATGGCGGATACCAAGGAAAAGCAAGATACAGAGAAAGAAACACAAAAAGAAAAGAAAACAGAGGAAGAAAATGAACCAGAGTTGGTAAGAAAACTTTAAATTGCATTGACGTGTACTTTTTCTTCATTTTATAATGCCAAAATTCCTTAAACACATAGAAATTTATCTTGACGGAGTTCATGATAGCTGTGCAAAATTTGCTGTGTCACAAGTAACGTACTCACATCAGCACATGGAATATTTCTTTTTTTCTTTTTCTTTTTAAATGATTAAAATGCCAAACAGTTTATTAGCAAGACTAACGGCTTTTGACAGTTGCAGGTATATGTCATAAAAGTGTATTTGTGTCACTCAGTGTGTGAATCAAATGTGAAATAATTTGTGCTGGTAGTTTGTCATTGTTTGATTAGAAAACTATAATGCAGATCGTAACTGGGAAATGCCTGTGTTTAGCAGACACATATGCTTATTTGGATTTTTTGACATGCTGATTAAGGTCCTTTTTAATTTTAGTCTGAGGAAGACAGGCAATTGCAAGATGAGCTTAACATGTTGGTGGAAAGACTTCAGGTAATTTCTTTCTTTCATATTTCCATAATTTTGAATCTTTTTTTTTTTTACTCATGGTAGTCAGTATTTGTCAAGTAACAACATGGTACTTTTTCAGTAATTGACCTACTTGGGTTAAAAAAGTGGATTTTAGGCTCATTCTCCACATGCATATTCTTACCTCTTCCAAGGAGGTTATGTTTTCACCCCTGTCTGTCTGTCTGTTTGTCATCAACATAACTCAAAAAGTCATGGACCGATTTGGATGAAATTTTCTGGGTAGGTGGGAAATGGGTTAACTTAGAAGTGATTAGTTTTTGGTGGTGACCCGGATCAATAATCAATCAATAATCAATAATAATAAAAAATTGCTGCCTTGGTGGAGGTCTGTGCTCTCGGAGTGCTTTTCTTGTTGTTATATCATCATTTCAACCTCTTTCAGGAGCCAAACCAAAAGCTTTACAAGCCAGCATTGGAAAGTATGAGGACTTTGATTCGGGCATCTACCACTTCAATGACCTCTGTTCCTAAGCCCCTTAAATTCCTAAGGCCACATTATGATACTTTAAAGCAAGTTTATGAGAAGATAAAAGATACAAAAACTAAGGTAATGTTTGGAATTTACTTTAATGAGAAGCACTATCCAAATTTTTTAAAGACATGCTCAGCATATGAAAGAAATATAATCTGCACTTTAAAAAGATATAAGTAAAATGTGTGTGTTAATATGAGAAATATAATTAATATTAGATTTTATTCTTACATTTTTCTTTGTCATAATTTTTCAAAGACATTTTTATCTTGAATTGTTTATATGCCTTATAGAGGATCCATGCTTGCTTCATATGTATATTTAAAAAGTAGCAGTAACTAACTCACGTAATTGAAGTACCCATCCATCCATCCATGAAAATAAATTAGCCAAAGATTGTTTGACCAATGTTTTTTAAAACAAATTTAGTCTTATTCTCTTCTCTTTTTTCAGGCATTCTGTGCAGATATCATCTCTGTGCTGGGTATGACAATGGGGGAAGGGAGAGATTGTCTCAAGTTCAGAATGCTTGGCTCACATGAAGAAGTTGGAGCATGGGGACATGAATATGTTAGGTAATATTCAAGTAGTTTTGTGACATAGTATCCATTGCCAGAAATACTGCTAGAGATGCCATTCCATCTGTATTACTAATAAAATAGTTTTCAATGTCTCATTAGTAGACAGTAAAAGGTCATGTATGCTCAAAGCTGTCCAACACCTTATAAGTTTTTTAAAATATCCGTGATTGAATTTGTATGAATTTAAAACTGTTTCTTTAATGTGTCCAGGCATCTTAGTGGAGAGGTTGCCCAGGAGTGGCAGGACACACCAGAAAAAGAGACCAAAAAGCGTGAAGAACTTCTCAAACTTGCCAAGCAGATTGTACCCTATTCCATGCATCACAATGCTGAGGCTGAGGCCTGTGACTTGCTGATGGAGATTGAAAGGCTGGACCTGCTTGAAGATTATGTAGATGAGAATGCATTCCCTAGGGTATGCTTGTATCTGAACAGGTATGTTCTACAGTTTTATAAACAAAACAAAAATATTTATTTGATCCCAGTGATTGCAACTTATGCCTCTACTGGTGATAGCTTGTTTACCCACATAGAATATTATTTCCTACTAATGTTTATATGATCCATTTGTTGCTATTGCTGTAACTTTTCAATTTGTATTTGTATTTAACTATCTTGAAATATGTCACATTTTTTCTTTGGTATATAATTTTTATGTTTAATATGTCATAAGCTAATGAATATTATATTTGACTGAAGCCAGTATTTCACAGTTTTTTGTGTGACTGTTCTACCACTGTCTGTTATCTTTTGTATCAGCTGTGTTCCCTATGTACCAGACCCAGAGAATACAATTTTGTTGAAGACAACTCTCACTATTTTCCGTAAATTCAACCGTTACCCAGAGGCTCTCCGCTGTGCTATGGAACTAAATGATACAAACTTAGTGAAGGAGATCTTTTTGTCATGCAAAGACTCGTAAGTAATGATTTCTATTTTCATTCTTGTGCCATGTGTTATTGTTGAATTTAAAAAAATTATTGTAGACTTTAAAAGATTTGTATTTTGTTTCAATTGACAGGCATCAATTTTTCTGGTCTTAGTCGCTGTGTGGAATCCTAGGTTGGCCCTGGTTAACTTAAGTATATGAAATGCTAATTATTTCATCACTTGAATCTATTTTCAGAATGATTCAGAAGCAGCTAGCATATATGTTGGGCAGACAGCAGATCTTTTTGGAGTTGGATGATGAAATGGATGATTATGATGATCTAGTAGAAATCATGTCCAATGCACATCTCAATAATAATTTCCTAGCACTTGCAAGAGAGGTAACACAGTTATTTCATTATTGTCCCACATTGATATGCTGATGTATCCTAATACTTATTTTCAGTGACTTTCATGACTGTGTACTGAGATTTTCACTCTCCTTACTGTTCATGGTTTGGCTTCTAATATTTTCAAACCAAGTTGGAATTTGGACCTTTGTGACTAGCATAACATTTCAATGTATTCAGTTACCAAGTACATCCACCCACTTATTAGAGGAAAATAAATTGTTTAATGATATATCATGTTTGTAACACAACCAAACCTGTTCTAATTATTACAGTTGGATATTATGGAGCCTAAAGTACCAGAGGACATTTACAAGAGTCACCTAGAACCCAACAGAACAATTGGACCTTCTAATGTGGACTCGGCCAGGCAGAACTTGGCAGCATCTTTTGTCAATGGATTTGTAAATGCCGCATTTGGACAAGACAAACTGCTGATGGAAGATGGCAGCAAATGGATCTATAAAAACAAAGAACATGGTATTGATATTGTCAGACTCCATTTGGCTTTTGTCCCAATTATGAATCACCAACTTGTAAAGCTAATTTGTTTATACCTATGTTATCAGCATCACAACTACAGTCTCTAAAAGCAACATCCACCCACACCAAAACTAGTTTTCACACATCAGCAACACATTTTTTAATGACCACAATTGATTTTACTTATATTTATCTATTTTATTCAAGGAAATTATTTTATTGACAGATCATAATAATTTTCATTTTATACTTGTATAAGTATAAATACGACAATAAATGATAAATATTATTGCATAATTCAAATTTGAGATTTATCTAATTGCATATTGTTGGTTAAATTTAAAAAATGGTTATGGTTATAAATTAACAGGTGTAATGTAAGAGTATGTTGGATAATAGAATTATGGTTCTAGCCATGGTTTCCATAATGATGGATGTTCACTATATGCTTAGCGCAGGCTTTCATAAAATTGTATTTTTAAGATCTTTGTTTTGCTTGCCCTTAAGAATATTTTGAACAACACATGTATTGGGTATTTTCAGGAATGCTTAGTGCCACAGCTACTTTAGGTCTCATCCTCCTGTGGGATGTTGATGGTGGCTTGACACAGATTGACAAATACCTTTACTCTTCAGAGGACTATGTAAAAGTAAGGATGAATAATAGTTGTATTGTTGATAGTTCTACTTTTGAAATAAGTTTTAAAAAAAGTAAAAAGTTCTCTTTTGCTGTACCCCATTTTTCAGATTTAGCTTGTCTGTGGCAATTGCATGACCTATGTAACATTAAACAGCATTATAATAATGCATCAGTAAATTAGTTTTAAGTAAAATGAAGAATATTAAGTGTATTGAAGTGTTTTTTTATTAACTAATTGACATTTTGATTACAGTCTGGAGCTCTGCTTGCTTGTGGCATTGTAAATAGTGGTGTGAGAAATGAATGTGATCCAGCACTTGCTTTATTGTCGGACTATGTACTTCACAGCAACAATATTATGAGGATAGGGTCTATTGTAGGGTAAGTGATAAGCTTTAACTGCCTGGGTTGAATTTCGTTTATGAGCTGTTTTCACTGCTAGTTGCAAATTACATACATAATGCCTTTAATGAAGGTTTGATTATTGCAATTTGTTATGCTAGAAAATTAAAAGGAAAAAATTTAAACTGATTTTAAATATAAAAAATTGATTTTTTTGTAAGCAGAAATGAAAGTTTTTTTACATATGATGCATTTCAGTTTGGGCTTGGCCTATTCTGGCTCCAACAGAGAAGATGTCATCAGTTTGCTACTACCAGTGATGGGAGATTCTAAGTCTAACATGGAGGTAAAACTAAACAAAAGTGATTTGACTATTTAGGAGTATGTTCTCCATTTGAGAAAGGATTGCAGTCCTAAAGCATGCCTATTTATCGTAGTTGAACACAACCAGATCAGTTTATTATAAATGCATATGATGTAACACAGTTTATTAATTTTCTATAGGTTGTGGGCATGGCAGCTTTGTCATGTGGTATGATTGCAGTAGGCAGTTGTAATGGAGATGTCACATCCACAATTCTACAAACGTTGATGGAGAAATCTGAATTAGAATTGAAGGATCCGTATGCCAGATTTTTAGTACTAGGACTGGCTCTTACCTATTTGGGTAAGGTAACTAGTTGAAAAAGAGCACAGTTATAGTTTGATTGTCATGAGTAAATGATTTTTTTATTGAAGTACTTATGTTCATTGTCACTCATTTTCATAATCCATTCAAATCTTGGTTTGGATATTTTAAATACTGAATACCATATTATAATAAAACTTAAAAGAAGATATTTATTTTTAATATGTGCCCCATGTGTGTATTTGAATATAATATTCTGTCTTGTAAATATTTACATTACAAAAGGCAAACAAGAATCTGCAGATGCTGTGTTAGCAGCCTTAGAGGTGATGGCTGAGCCTATCAAGTCTTTGGCAACTATAATGGTGGACATTTGTGCCTTTGCAGGTGAGAATGAAGTTGTTGTGAGCATTTTGAAATGGGATCATCCCCTTGTAGCTTGACTAGTTGTGGGGAATGAGTGTAATGATTTGAAGACATAATAAATATGCAGTGAAGAGAAAAGAAGGCAGTATTAACATGTCTGTCCATCTTGGTTTGTCACTGCTAGATCAAAGAGCTTGTAATATCCTACGACATAGTGGTTTACAACTTAATCGTGTGGAAACGCTTGCTACATTTTTCCTTTTGATTAGCAGGAATACATATGTTCATGTTTTTCTCTTTTTTTTAAGTAGTAATAATTGACACGGTATTTTTCACATTAGCCAACTGCTACTTACACAAAATGATAACATAGGGAAAAGACATGAAGACACGTTTAGATGAATGTAAAAAAAAAATTTTTTTTCCTCATGTCAAATGTATATCAGCTATTTGTAACTAATTATAGACATTTTCTCTATTTTTAGGAACGGGAAATGTTTTGAAAGTCCAGCATTTACTCCACATTTGTTCTGAACATTATGAGGAAAAGGTAACTGTTCTTCTGCATTTTTAGCAAAAAAATGCCATCATTCATTTCAATTTTTATATATATTTATATATAGTACTGTAGTAATCTATGTAAAGTGGTTATTGCTGTGCAGGAAAGAAAAAAGATTGTAGTCTATTTGTGTGAGTAACCTGGTGGACCTCAGAAAGCTGGTAACCTGTGACATATTTTCTGTAACTTGCTGCATTAGAGCTTTTTTTGATAAAGTTTCTCTGGTATTCAAAATTCTCTTATAATTTTATTTGCAGAGTTTAACATGTGAAACTATGAAATGCGTAATGAATTATTTGTAATTGGGCAGTTATGCATAGTCTTAAAGTTCTTTTATAAATGGCAGGATGAGAAAGACAAAGATAAAAAAGATGATAAGAAGAAGAAAGAGGACAAAAAAGAAGAGAAGAAAGAAGAAGAAAAGACAGAAGACAAAAAGGAGGAAAAGAAGGACAATTTGGTAGATTTAGCAGCTCATCAAGGTATGATATTAAGAACATTTGTTGATAAATTGTGACAACATAAGCTACTGACTTGATGTTTGAATGCTTCAGCAATTTTAAGTTCACCATGATTAATGTTTTCAACATAGTATTGTGATGAAAGTGTTTTTTCACTTTTTTATTTTCATATCCAGGTGTTGCAGTATTAGGAATTGCTCTGATAGCAATGGGTGAAGATATAGGGGCAGAGATGACTCTCAGAACGTTTGGAAGTTTGGTATGTTTTCAGAAAGTGACTTTGTGTTTTCAGAGATATGCCAGTGTGATAAGGTAATAATCATAACCCTCACCCTTTCTCTATTAAGCAAATGTCATTGTGTATTTAATGACACTGTTAACACTATCATTTACAATACCATAGAGAGCTTCTTAATTCTTCTTGATTTAGTATTTTTCTTTGGAATTATTATTTATTTGTTTATTTTAGTTGAGATATGGTGAACCAGCTATCAGAAGGGCCGTTCCCCTTGCCCTAGCCCTGGTATCGGCATCCAATCCTAAACTCCAGATCTTGGATACTCTTAGTAAATTCTCTCATGATAGTGATCCAGAAGTTTCATACAATGCCATTTTAGCTATGGGTATTGTGGGAGCAGGTAAGTGCAATATCTTGTAATTTTCACACTTCTATTTTTAAGTATCTTACTTTATATTTTACTTGATATCCAACCACCTTTGAAACTTGAAACCACCTTTAAAACTTCTTTATATTATTTTTTTAACATGACTGAATTTTTTTTTTTTTTTGAAAATAGGTTAAACTAAGTTTTATAATGATATTTATTTTTGTGAAGGGTTTCTGAATTCTTTGATGTAATCAATAAAAAGCATTTTGCACAATTGTCAAGATATGTTTTTATTTTCAGGTACAAACAATGCCAGACTGGCAGCCATGTTACGCCAGTTAGCAGTGTACCATGGGAAGGACCCTAACAACCTGTTTATGGTGCGTATAGCCCAGGGACTAACCCACATGGGCAAGGGCACGCTGACCACTTGTCCATACCACAGTGACCGTACCCTACTCAGCCCAGTGGCAGTGGCAGGACTCATGGCTGTGTTGGTGGCATGTTTGGATGTCAAGACAAGTGAGTTAATGACAGCATATTTTGAATTTTTTAATGTTTGAAATGGTTTCAGAATAATTTGTTGATTTTTTTTTCACATTTTTAATAAATAATGCACTCTTTATGTTATTCAAATCTGCCATATTGGTTGCATGTTTTTATGGAGGTATTCTGAGGGGTATAAATTCCTTTTGTGATTGGCAAGCTTATTAATAAATAAAAATTGAATACCTGTCCTTAATTTATTTTTCTTTTCCTCTTGTCATCTAGTTATACTTGGTAAATCTCACTATGTACTGTTCAACTTGGTGCCTGCTATTCAACCCAGAATGCTGGTGACATTTGATGAAGAGCTAAGACCACTGCCAGTACCTGTAAGAGTTGGACAGGTGAGCTTAAATCCTTCCAATGCTCTAGATGTGTTTAATGTACAAGATAAAATGTAATTTTTGGGGGGTAAAATAGAATTAAAGAATCTGTCTGCAGAATGAAAGAAAATAAATTTTTATGCACAATATCAGTTTTGTTCCCAATTTTGTTTTTTAAAGGCTGTAGATGTTGTGGGCCAGGCAGGCAAACCTAAGACTATCACAGGATTCCAGACACACACCACCCCAGTACTGTTAGCATATGGAGAAAGAGCAGAGCTGGCAACAGAAGAATGTATCCTTTACACTGGTTTACTGTATTCACATGTATTTTTCCTGCTCAGTTAAAACCCATTTCGCTTATTAAGAGGTACTAGCACTATTTTTAGCCAACAAAACATGCCATATATTTTAAGAAGACACAATGTGTATCTATGGAAAATTTCAATTAAAAAACACTTTATATCAAGTCCATTTTACTTAGAACAAAAATGACTTAGTTTTGTCATGGGTAGGTAGAAATTTTGTTTCGTTTGTCAAGTAACAAATGTTGATTATTTTGTGTAGAATTTCAGAATATTTCTTTGACTGTAATCAGATTTATCCCTCACACCAGTAATGGAAGGTTTTGTTATTCTCAAGAAAAATCCAGACTATGAAGCTTGAAGAACACCTGGTCCCAAAATGAATATGAAAAAATTCGACTTGGACAGAGTAGACATTTAAGTCAGTTGGATGATATATGAACAAAAGTCCTTGCCATCTTGTTTACACATTATTTTTGAGGTCTCAGTGCAAGTTGCTGCCAGACAATGTTACTTGCTATCTGTTGCCAGTTATAAGTGTGTGAAAGGGAATGACTGGTTTAAGTTTATCCAATCTAAATGATTTCAAGCATCAGTCTTCTGAAATGTGAACACTACTCCAGTCCTTTATAGAGCTTGAGTTGAGACAGAGGAACATAAGAAGAATGTCCTAAATGTATTGCAAATGCATAACAAAAACTACTGTATGTGATATACATAATGGTAATAAACATTTTATTTGTACAATTAGTTATTTTCTACACTTTTGAAGTAGAATTATTATTAAATACTTCAAATTGTCAATTAAATTGAATTTTCAAGTTACCACATTTGACAGCTTTCACATGAATCATTATTATCGCATACATCCTGCTAATATAATCTGTATAAAAATACTAAAATGGTACATATCAAACTAATACACATTCTGTTCATGCATTAGTGGAACACAATTGGGATAACCTATTCCCACACCTGAAAAAATAACTGGTTTTTTACTTTGATCAAAATCGAGTGGATTTTTAACAGCACAAAATTTAAAGGATCATAATATTCATTTATCATATTGTAATAGTTTAAGTAAACATGTGAACTTCAATGTTCTATCTGTTAATTTGAAATATTCTACCAGAGAGATTACTTTTTTAGCAAAAACAGGAATTCTTCAGTCCAGGAATAGCCTCTATAAGATTAAAAAAAAAATTGTTCTCAGAAATTTGTATTCATAATAAATATCAGAGTTATACCTGCAGTAAACTAAAAAATGTGAGGAAAATGTATTGCCAAAGTGGCTGCTGTTGAATATTAAGTAAAATTGCAGTTTTCATCAAATTTCATCATGGCAAGTTAAGACTACTATTTTATTATCCCCTTTTTATACAGTCTTTTGCACCAAAGGAAACTACCTCGTAGTATCAGTTGATGTTCACTTTCCACTCTAAACTAGTTCCTACACAAGTTGAATTTGCCGTGAAATAACTTTGATAATTGGACACAACTGTTTCAATGTCCTCACTGTCTTGGTGGCCGGTTGTAGCTATCAGAAGCTTTATAAACAGCATGGTAAGCATCCCTAAGTAAGACATATGGGAAACAAGACTCCAGCAAGTCCATTGTCAGGAAAGGAGATTCTTGGACAATCTGAAATGAAAAAGTGCAATGATCTTTATGTTTCACAATTTTAAAATAGGGTGCCTTTCTGGTTTTCTGAATATTATAAGTTTATAATGCAGTGTTCTATAAAAGGATTTCTAAACTGTTATGGTAGAAATATTTGTCACTTAAAATGATTGAAGTTTTGGGATGCAGCAGAAAGATTTTGACCTTCGCTCATTTATCTCATCCTCCATAACTCACATTTTAACCTCCTTATAACTTACCTGGTCCAGTAAAATGTAAACAGACTCCCTGTGTTTAATACTCTCTTTATCCATCTCTTGACCAAGCCTCAACAAACTGGAAGATGCAAGCTGAAACAGACAGTACATAGCAGTGTGAACTGTTAATATCATCATTTGTTTTTAGATTATATGTGTAATACATTTCATATAATAACAATTCTAATGTGTAGCAAAGTATTTCTTCACCTGCCACTTATCTGCCATTATACACTCATGTATGAAGACAATTATACACTTACAGCTAAGAATTCTTTCAGCCTGTCCTCCACATCTCCAGGTCCATACACAGTGAACATGGCTCCAGCCAGAGAGTTGATGGCCTTGCCCAGGCAGTGGCTGTTGTTGACGTGACCTTAAGAGATAATGTGGAACTGCCATAAATCAAGTAATAACTTTCCCCCATGGAGTAAATACAGAAAGAATACACAAATACATGAATTTAATTTAACAGAAAATGTATTTTTCAAATGTAAGGTGATATAAATGTATGAGTTGAATATAAGACTTTGGGAATACCAAGCAAAATCTGTATATAATATTTTTTTCAATGTCAACACTTACTTCACCAGTTTGATAGTGTTGAGGGTTTGATTTTATTTTTTTCCTCTGAGATATTAAATTGCTACTCAATGGATGCTGTAAATTATACAAGATGATTTACCTTCCAGAGCTGCTCTAAATGTGGAAGCCTCAGTTCTGGCCAGTTTGGGGAGGGCCACTGCAATAAACACCATCAACAAACAGGACACATTGTATTCATCTTCTCCTGTTTCTGAAAGGTATATTTATCATTTCCTATGACAAAAGTTACAAGGAGATACTATTGTCATCTTATCTTAAAATATTCTTAGTAAAAAAGGTTAAGGAGAAATTCAACAATATGCTAATTTGCAAAGAATCTGCAATAAAGAAAAATACAAGTTGGTTTTAAAAGTAAGAATGAAAAGTAACTATTATATAATACTTCATTGGAGTGTGCAAAAAGAAGAAAACAAGTTGGCTTAAATAGTAAGAATGAAAAATAACTATTGAATATAATACTTAATTGGAGTGATTCCAAAGGATTGTTCATAACTACAGTAATCACTTTACAGACATAAGATAACCTTTACAAACTAAACTACTTTGACAAAATTCAGAAAATAAACATTTCTGGCTTCAACACTTACCATTTTTCTGAGCCCTGAGAGCATTGCATAAGGCCGGATCTATGTCACAAGGAAGGCCTGCAGCACTGGCCATTTCATTGACAATCTAAGGTAAAAAAACTTTTTGAATATTGGAATTTTAAACAGTATTAGTTTCATATGGAATAAACTTTGCCATGTTAAAATTCTGAACTAAGAAAAATCATTGTAAAAAGTTGAAACCTGAAGCAAAAATTGATCAATGAAGACTTAGACACACAATGACTGTGTTAACTAAAAGCTTGTAGTGATTTGCAGATAGAAATTGCTCTTTTCCCGAGAGAAATAGTAACACACGTGTTATCTCACACTTTATAAATTTCTCTACTTGAAAGACTCAGCAGTGAAAAAGTGCTTAAAACATTTTATATCTTTAAAACGAAAGTTAAACACTTTTCAACAGAAGCTATGTTGAATGTGCCAATTTTTATTTCATTTTTTTTCAATAAGACACCTACCAACTTTGTTTGTATACGCTTGCTCTAAAATAAACAAAAAAGCATTGAAAATAAAGAAACAGAACTGGTAGGGTTATACTACTAAAGTAAAAGCAATTGAACACAGAGCTAGATAGGTAAGCATCACTATCTGTGCTGAAACAGTTAGCACCAAGTAATAAAAGCACCTGTTAGGAAATTGTTCCAAATGTTCCAAAGTGGGAAAACATCAAAACATCAAGGTGTCAGGGAGCAAGTTTCAGTAATAATTACCAACATGAGAGTAACGACCAGCATTAAGAAATTAATGAAATAACTGGGTGATCCACAAAAAAAAAATCCATCCCATTTCTATTAAATGACCAAGACAGTGAGATTGGAACAAGGAATTATAAAGGGGTGCTAAGAGAAAATAGAGCAGGTATTTTATTATCCTAGTTGCCAGTTAGATGGTCCACATATAAATGCCATGCAATAGACCCAGCACCAAAGTTGACCTGGCATAATTATCATCAACTGGACAAATCAAATCTATTTGTCCAATACTATTTAGCTACATCTGTCAAAATTCCACCCAAACTAGAGGCAATAATTTGGTTAAAGCAGAATTGCACTGTTATAAGGAAAAAGCCATGCTTGCCAAGTTGGAAGCACATCCATGTTACCACAATTAGTGGCACTGAACTTAGCTCTAACTATCAAAGCACATATATTAGTACACATTTAAATGGTAACATAATCCACGTTAAGAATGAAACAGCCAACTATAATACTAAAAATCATTAAACAAAACAATGGGCTATTTTACTGGCTTAAAAAAATATCTATTTAACTGTCAGCACCTGACTCCGAATGGTTGCCAGCTTCAAATGCATTGTAGGAAAGCCATTATAATTCCATTAATATGCATGTTTATATGTGAATCATTCCAAGTAAAGAAGTTGTGCTTATTATCATTATAGCATTTCACAATAAAAATTTGTTGCAAATAAATAAATTTAAGTTTGAATAACATTTGTGCAGCAAAATTTTTCAATTAAATTAAAATGTCATAAGGGAGAGTTAAAACAATCTGAATATTTACATAACTTTCATCATAAATTAATCATAATTTATACAAAAATAATATGTAAAAATACACTATTAGACGTTAAATTAATTCTACCATAAAACAAATGTATGCAAATTATTTATCACAAAGCTAAGGCATACAACTCAAAAGCACAACATGTTTTCTATCTGCCATTATCACTGTACAGTGGAAATGAACATTAAAACTATATTTTTCACGCCTTGTATATTACCTGCTTAAAAAGAGGGGAAAGGTATCATCTGATAATTGTGTCAATAACTTACCATGTTATCCTGGCCATTGGGAGGATGTTGATGGAAATCACGAACAGATGACAGCAGGAAGGGAACACGTTCTTCAAGTACCTAGCATGACAATATATTACATTACACTGTAGTAAAATCACATGTACGGGTGTGCATGTGAGTGTGTGTGTATGTGTGTGTGCATGGGTGCATGCATGTGTGTGTAATTCAGAATGCATACAACAATTTACTGAATAACAAACTCAGAGTAAAAAGGGAAAAAGATGAAAATTGCAGAGGGTATTGTCACACTTGCAAGCAGAACTTACGTCTGCCAAGGCTTCCTGAGCCAGTGCTCTAAAGGACAGCAAAACCCCTATGATGGTCATTCTCTGCAGGACACTGTCCACACCTAGAGGAGACATGACCATTAAAACATGAATATAAAAAACCCCAACACACGATTCTATTAAAATTCATGACTACTTAAATGATAATATGGGCTTTGGGGTAATTTCTTATTATTTTATTAAGGAGATTAATACTAATAAATACACAGGTTTAAGCAAACTGATTTGCTACTCTTTAAGTCTAAATAAAATGCTGTTAACAGACCTTCATAATAACATAAAAGATACTAACTGGTGTTAACAATTTTAACGTACAATAAATTCAACATCAAACAGCACCTCATTCTGATACTGTGTGCCATGCAAAGGATCATACAACATTGATTTTCTCCATTAATGCACGTTGTTTATCATTCATACTATAGCAAAAGTGACACATAACAAAGATTTCTAGTTAATATACAAAAATCATGTGTGAGTCATGAAAGTAAAACATGCAAAAACAACACATAATGTGGGGAATGAAAATGAATAAATAAACTGAAATAGTGACATTTACTTTTTAGCTTTTTCATTTTGGATGGGGGTGTTCAACAAAAAAGGATAACTGTTAATCTAAATCTTTGGTGTTAAAATATATTAAACAAATATTGAAATGGAAACCACCTGATTCTGATTTAAAATTTTCGATCCTTTCTCCTTACACCTCCTTTTCCCTCCCTCTTTCTGACCTACCCTTTATCATATATATATATATATATATATATATATGATAAAGGGTAGGTCACTTCATCAGAATCATATGGCCAATATCCAGAGAAACTACCACAGTACAACAGTAAAATTGAAGCCTGCTGCCTTGCCCTGCCTATCACATTGCTGGCATGCTGGTAAGCACTAGGGAGACAACTAGTGACACCGATGAACTTGAAAGTGAATTACACATTCAGCTTTACTGCTGACATTAAGTTCAAGTTCATGGGCAAGGCAGAATTGTAACAACTGTAGAATATCAATCTTACTTGTGGCCGTTTTGGGTTCTTGCAAATATCAAAGGAAAGGAAGTTACATCACATAAAGATATTACTGCTATTTTCAATACATATTCCAGTTTAAAGTTAAACAATAATTGGGTGGTAGAAGAATTTGGAACCATGACTCTTTACCACTTGCTGATCCAAAATTATGCTCTGCCAAAATTGTAAATAAAAGTTAATGTACTTCATTTGCTGAACATTATCTCAACAGAATTATTATTTTGTCCTTTGCTCTGGGTCCCACAATTTGCTTGCATATAACAAAACAAAAATTGCATCCAAAATATCACATTCTTCAAAGATTATTAAAATATCTGGTCATAATGCTAAATAACATCAAAGCAAGCTTATCCTAAAATATTGTTGAAGGCTTGGCACAAATACATCAATTGTTCCAGTTTTCCAATCTAACTAGTTGCTTCACTAAACCTTCACAAATGAAAATGAAATCTTTATCCCTCAATTGTCTTCATAACAAAAACAAAATTTTCATAGAACCTCATGTTCAATCTTTTTTATTTTCTCTTCCGCTACACTTTACAAATCCACTCAAATAACTCAATAATCCTTCCACTTATCAGCTGTCATTGGCAAATGTGTACTAAAGTTAAAAATTACTACTCTTCCTATCTTTAGATTTGTCAAAACTATACTTAACCTAATTAATGATTAGATATAAAAATCAATTGCAAAGCTAATTTTTTTAATTTCAGAGAGATATTCAATTCAAATTGTTCAGAAAAAATTTTGAAAATGAATGTTGTCCATCTTTAACTGCAGTCAAATATAATCTGGAATCAAATGTTTTAGTTAAATTTTCTTATATACCAATATAAAGTGTTCTAAATATGAATTAGTTTGATCTAAAATGTGTATAATACGTTTTAAGTCTTTATATATCTCTTTCATAAAAACATCTATTAAACTGTCAAAGGTATGGATTAAATTTTTTTAGTTCATTAAGCTTTTCACTTACTTTGTAACCTCCTAAATAGCTCTCTCATTTGTTCTGGTTTATCAAAACTTGTCCTTAGCTGGCTTAAAACCTCCTTGTTCACTACTACTAATTTCTGGAGACAAAAGTCACAATTACAATTTAAATCAAAATATGTTTGGAAATAATTACAAACTTTTGATAGCAAGTACTGAGTCATGTATAGAAAGAAATATCATAACATCTTTAAGGAAATAAAAATATCAATGTAGATAAAAAAATTATCTATAATAGAAGTAAATCGAGAAACAATTTCAAATTTCCTACAAACCCCCCTACCTTGAGCTCTTCCACTTGACTGGAGATGTGCCACATGAGTCTCTCACTAAGGTACTTCATGCCATAGGGACCTATCAACTCTGCCAGGGCACGCAGCTCTGAAATGTAAAACAGTCACATTATGTTAACCTAGAACCAGACAGACATGAGAACATCTTACACAGCACCAACATCCCTTTTTAAACTTTTTACATCAGTTTTGTTTTATCAACTACTATTTCTGATCAATGCATGTAATGCTTCCTACCCATGATGTCAGCATATTCTTCAGCTGTGAAAGGAAGTTTTTCTTCTGAGGACAAACTGACAAAAGCCTTCTGATTGGGTGAGTAGACTATGTGTCCAGAACTCACTTGTCTCATTAACACCTCCAAATACCTGGTGGGGAAGGAGATATATACAATACATGATACATTATAATATACAGCCATGCTGGGTGGGTATGATGTGACTTTATGTTTGGAAAAGATTTTAATGTAATAATATGATTAAATGAATTCAAATCTGAGATTATTGACTTTAACACCTTATGATGAAATAACTAGTATTTATATTGCAAAGATGAGCTGTTTTCATCAATCTCAAATCTGTTTAATTTTATTCAATATAAAATCAAGTGTCAACAATTTTATTATTTTGACATAATTTTGAGAATCAGCATTTTATCTAGCAAAACACTGCAAGGTTATTGTGTAATAAAAGTAACCTACCAGTTTGTATAAATGGAAGTGATAGTTTTTTCACCTGTGAAACTATCATTGGCTTGTGTCTGCTGTGGCAATACATTGTTGAAAATTCTGGCTATATCAACATGAACTGAAACAATGAGATATACTAATTATCTTCCAATGAGCATGACACACCATAATACTACAGGATGAGTTATCTTTATAAATAAGATTCTGCCTTCAGGAAGCCAGAAAAGAAAAAAATATTCTGTTAATACATATTCAACTACTGTAGAGTGAAGATAATGAGATGTATGACTCCACACAACAAAAATTAACAGAATAACACAATGATATGCAAGTTTCGATTCATTTTAAGTTTTATTTTAGCCTGCTGTTTAATCTGACCAAAATGTGTATTACCGTAGTTTTCTATGCTCTGCAGCACATTCATTATTGCTTTGACACTGTTCAATAGTTCAGAAGGTTTTGCAATCTCACTGGTTTCAGGATTGAACATCATCATCCCAACCAATGCTCTGAAAGAGACATTTAAGTAAATATTATATAACTTGCAGATATTAAAAAACAACTTGCAAAAATCTTGCACATTATTAAGAGGATGAAATTAACAGAAAAGGACAGCAAGATGATGATAATGATATCTTACTTAATATGATATGATATGATATGGTATGATAATTTGTTCTTTCTGCAACAGACCTCATCAGAAAACTGAATGTTACACAGCTTTTTTAAAACCTTAAAAATGCAATACTTTAAAATCTTTTAAATTCATTTTATCAAATATAATTTTTAATACAAAAGTTTAACTTTCAGTAAAAAAAAAAAAAAAAAATATATATATATATATATATATATATATATATATATATATATATATATATATATATATGAATTTCTCTCACTTCTTACAATCAAATACTAAATCCTATATCTAAACAGAAACACAGTTTGTTGTTGATCTTACTTATTAAATCTGGTCTCTAGATGTTGGATAAAGAACTCTCTGGGTACAAAGCCATGTTCCCATACTTGTATAATACTGCAGTAGTTAAGAGCATAGCACAACTCTGTCAGGGCCATGTGGAGCTTGTCCATTCTAAAAAACAAATCGGTAATTTAGTCATACATGAAAACATCAAAATTCATTGTGGCAAAATAATAAATTCTGGTTTAACTTTGAAAAGTAAAATACTTTTCAACAATTGACATTTTCATTAATGAATTCAACTCTTCTAAAATGATTCAGAAATTTCAACAATAAAAGGGGAATTCCATTCAACAGATTCACACACTTCTATACACACCTTACAATTCTAGTTTTTTTCAGGGGAGATCAGCTGTACATACTGAAGGTAAGTTCAACTGATGTATGTATGACTGGGGTTTAAGCACCAGACTTGATAAAACAGACCTTGTAAAATCTTCCCTATTCCTTCTGTAGCTTTCAGTTCCTGGTTTGACCATCTCCTGTCCTGCCTGCTTCTTCTTGTCTCTCCTCTTCTTGTTCTGGTAAACCTGGGCCAGCTGGGCAGCACAATTCTTGGGAAGAAGCTGAAACACAAATAATTTCACTATATATTATTCTGGTATCTTGTAAAAACTCCAGCACAACTAATGGTCTGTATCCAAACATCTTTACATCTTTTGAGCATTTAGAGCTTCAACTGGCTAATGCAACATATGGAGCCATTAAATTTGAGAGACAATTTAAGCAAGACAGATAAACTTCAGTGTCCGTGCTACCAATACTGCTTGCACTTAGAAAGAAGATATGCACCCCCCCCCCCCCACCACACACACACACACACACCAATAAAAATATCACTGCTTACCTTGTCAGCTAGCATGCACTGTTCCTCACATATAAAGGTGATGATCTGGTTCACCTCCTCAGACATTTCCTTCAGGAACCAGTTGGCGTACTGGATGCTGGTTGTGCCAATGGAGTGGCGCTTATTTCAAATTATATTTTAAATGTTAAATTTTTGAATTTTTTAAAAGGATATATGATCATTTTGCTATTTATATTTTCTTTTTAAAGGCAAGATGTTTTAAATTATTTTCTACAAAAGTCTCTGGTATTCAGTATTCAGTATAGTGCTAAAAGAGCATAATTAATTTCTCTCTATGTATTGGATGATCCAATTAAACATCATACTAATATTGAGCTTATGAAATAAAAATTTTAATATCTTTACTTCCTCATAAAAGACAAATGCAGTGTAGCTAACATTAACATTTTTCAAATATATATATTAAACATACAAAACCCAGTGACTCACTAAATCTGATTTTACTCACCTCTTCTGGACAAAGTTCGTGTGTAGCATTCATGAAGTGAGCACAGACCAAGGGGAAGGCAATGCTGAACCTGTGCTGGGCTGGCAGCTCCATACATTGCTTGAACTGGAGCTCAAATATGGTGGTATGAAAACTGACCATGAAAAATATGACAGTTATGTTTTATTAACGTTCAGAAAGCAGTTTAATCTTATTGGCATGTATTCATAATTTAAAATGAATTTAAAGCTTTAAAGAGACTATTTTACACAATTCTAGGCTTAAACTAGCGTGTAAAATCCCTACAATATGCTTCAATTGACAGAAAAACCAATTAAGTGATTTGACTACATCAATAATTTTCACATGTAAACCCAGCAATAGATAATCTGCATGTGCATCTCCACAAAACTTAAAAGTGGTACCAGTGAGATCACACTCACCAATAAGTGGATAGATCAGATGTTTCTATCAGCATCTCATCTAAGTAGTCTACCATCTTGGAATGGAAGATGACAGTATTCATATGTCTGGCTAGATTCCTGTGTTCTAAAAGGTTGAAGCCTGCCTTCCCAATACTAGTGTAGGCCTACAGGAGAAAATTAATAAAACATATTTACCTGCTGTTACTTAAAACAAACTGACATAAAACAGCTAACAGAAATGCCAATACTATAATGAATGGCCTCTATTGTGGAAATATTTAAGAGTGAAATGAGAATTGTGCACAAAAATGA
>NW_019775303.1:241833-421043 GCF_001039355.2 Lingula anatina
CCCCCCCCCACACACACACACACACACCAATAAAAATATCACTGCTTACCTTGTCAGCTAGCATGCACTGTTCCTCACATATAAAGGTGATGATCTGGTTCACCTCCTCAGACATTTCCTTCAGGAACCAGTTGGCGTACTGGATGCTGGTTGTGCCAATGGAGTGGCGCTTATTTCAAATTATATTTTAAATGTTAAATTTTTGAATTTTTTAAAAGGATATATGATCATTTTGCTATTTATATTTTCTTTTTAAAGGCAAGATGTTTTAAATTATTTTCTACAAAAGTCACTGGTATTCAGTATTCAGTATAGTGCTAAAAGAGCATAAATAATTTCTCTCTATGTATTGGATGATCCAATTAAACATCATACTAATATTGAGCTTATGAAATAAAAATTTTAATATCTTTACTTCCTCATAAAAGACAAATGCAGTGTAGCTAACATTAACATTTTTCAAATATATATATTAAACATACAAAACCCAGTGACTCACTAAATCTGATTTTACTCACCTCTTCTGGACAAAGTTCGTGTGTAGCATTCATGAAGTGAGCACAGACCAAGGGGAAGGCAATGCTGAACCTGTGCTGGGCTGGCAGCTCCATACATTGCTTGAACTGGAGCTCAAATATGGTGGTATGAAAACTGACCATGAAAAATATGACAGTTATGTTTTATTAACGTTCAGAAAGCAGTTTAATCTTATTGGCATGTATTCATAATTTAAAATGAATTTAAAGCTTTAAAGAGACTATTTTACACAATTCTAGGCTTAAACTAGCGTGTAAAATCCCTACAATATGCTTCAATTGACAGAAAAACCAATTAAGTGATTTGACTACATCAATAATTTTCACATGTAAACCCAGCAATAGATAATCTGCATGTGCATCTCCACAAAACTTAAAAGTGGTACCAGTGAGATCACACTCACCAATAAGTGGATAGATCAGATGTTTCTATCAGCATCTCATCTAAGTAGTCTACCATCTTGGAATGGAAGATGACAGTATTCATATGTCTGGCTAGATTCCTGTGTTCTAAAAGGTTGAAGCCTGCCTTCCCAATACTAGTGTAGGCCTACAGGAGAAAATTAATAAAACATATTTACCTGCTGTTACTTAAAACAAACTGACATAAAACAGCTAACAGAAATGCCAATACTATAATGAATGGCCTCTATTGTGGAAATATTTAAGAGTGAAATGAGAATTGTGCACAAAAATGATTATGAAAACTTTTTTATTTAGAAGTATTTCTGATATTATTTTCCCAATGTATGAACTGTTATATAAGAAAACGTACCTGTAATCTAAACCAGTCAAGTCTCAGTCCCCTGAAGTCAAACAGTTCATTTTCTTCCACTAAAACAGAATAAAACAGATTACCCTGTGCTGAAGTCTTGCCATCAATATGGCTCAAAGTTTAACAAACCCCTAAGAGAACTTTTTATGGAGTAACCTCTACATCAAGCTATGAATGTTGGAATAAAGAATATTTCAAACTTCCAACTCACCTTGTTTTACAGATATGCTGGTCATAGTATTGTAAAATGAAGACAAAATCATGGACTCATCTTCTGGACAAACTGACAAGGTCTGCAATTTAAATACAAATATCATAATCTAATATTCATACCTATCTACAGTATTTATGAACGTACATTACCCCCTGATGAAGTCCGATTGTTATCAGACGAAATATTGGCTGGCAAAGTATCAATTTATGTTCCAGCTAAAAGAATTTCTACCATTCTTTATAGATCTTGTTATCATGAAAGTTTATTGTCAAAAATTAACATTCTGTATTAACACACTCATTTTTGTGGGTTCAGAAAGGAAGACATACCTGTATGAGGCCATTAAGGACAACAGCATCATATCCCGATAGGAACTGCACATAGTACCTCTGCATCACCTGACTGTACTTCTTCACCAAAGCTGGGGTAACAGAGTAGGACAATAAAACTATAGGTACGTATAAGTCATATATAAAGATGGCATGGACTACCTGCCCAAATTGAATGAGAACCAAGACAAACTTGTTTACAGTATAACTGGGAGGGCAAATGTGTGCCATTTGTAATAAATTATAAGATGATCATTTCTAGGGTTAAAATGTACCCACCTCTCAACTCTTCCATGTGGAATAATAATTCTGGTATTTGTCTGAAAATTATTTTGATAATTTTATCATCAACATAAATTTGCAGCCAGATTACACATATACTGATGACTTAAATGTGGTTATTCTAAAAGCAATTTTTAAATTTAATTTATCAATATCCATTTCATTGGAAAAGGAAAAATTATTTGTCATTCCATAAGCAAGCATGTAAATAAATTTCAAGGAAGAATATAAAATTTCTGCACCTGTCTACAAAGTCCTCCAGTGCCACCTTGACCCCACCCTTCTTGGGGGGTGGATTGTCCACATGGCGCAGGAGCCAAAGGATCTCATCACGTGCAAAGGAAAGTGCTTGAAATACATACAGGGCCTGAAATTGCATAGGCATAGAAATATATAGCAAAGACATTTAAATGGCATCAAAATAAACGAGATATAAGGGCTAGATTTGCAAAGTTCAGTTCATGGTGAAAAGTAGGTCAAAGGTCAATTTCAAGGTTCTCATTATGATATGAGAACTTAGGTCTGTGTAGTTTCTGAAAATTGGCACAAACAAATATTTTTTTGCAGAAAATTCCCATTTTTAGAAAATTTTGGCCCGTTTGACCTTGAAATAAAGGTCAAAAGTCAAATCCCAGGGCATATTTGGAATCTCCACATATGACTTTCGGTCAAGCTTTTGTAGAAATTTTTCCCATAATTCCTTTAGTTTGGGAGATATTTAGCATTGAATTTTCAAAAATTTTGACAAGGGTGTGTTTGAACGAGCGCCACGCCCAGGCCAATGCACCAACTGAGACAAAAAAAAAACAGGGGGTTCAAGTTGAGATTACATGTGACTTAAATCCAAGAGATGGGGACACAGGTCCTTGCGGTCTAGGAGGAGAAGCGGTGACTTGTATCCCACGCCATCCTGCAGAGCCAGCGGAGCTGCAGGAGCCGGCGGAGCTGTACGAGACGGGTCAGGACTAAAACCATGAGTACCGCCAGCGTAGACGCTGGTGGTAGTAATTAATAAATACCACAGAGGATGAAAAAAATGCACATCTCTGTTCTGTTGAATACTGTATTGCTAAATACTTAAATGTAAATGACAAAGTTTTTAATGACAAATAATGACATCTTTTTACAAGCTCTTCTTTCAACTTAATAAAATATACCTTTGGCAAAATTTACAACCATACCAAAGATTAATATCAGTTGAGTGCCTGAACATTATCAGTGCATTATTCATGTCTCTGTCTTACCTTTGGTCCTAGCAGTCCAGGCTGGTCTGTGAAGACAAGGGCCAGTTCTTTCAGAGCAGATCTCAGGAATTTCCTCTTGTCTTTGTGAATTGCTGGACTGTGAAGTAAATGTGAAAGTATAATGCTTTACAAAATCTTTAAATAGAAAAATTAATTTTTAAAATGATACAACCATAATCTATCCAAACTTAAGCAAATTGTGACATGCATTTGACAGTAAACATGGGCCACATTCAACTAAATTAAACTTTTAAAATTAATCTAAAAATTTAAAATTAATCTAAAAATTGTGAAAGACAGATCTGTATATAAACATAACAAAAGTTTAACAAATATGGATTAAATTCAGTTAAATTAAAGTCAATATCTTACACAGTAAAGTGTATCAAATTGACATGTTTCAAAATGCATGGTACTAAAATCTAACAAAATAAAATAATAATCTTATTAAGAATCTCTAAACTTCTGATACTCACGCCTGGTGTAAACACTGGTTGTACCAATCCTTGACTTCAGTTACTCTTTTACCATATCTGTGAAAATGTTAAGATAATAAACACATATTGTAAATAACATGTAAAGAAATCTAAATTTTCAGGTTACTGCTAGAAAATATTCAAAGGATTACACACTTTGATTTGCTTATAATAAAGTGACAATACATTTTGACATTTTACAGTTTCCTGCTTAACAATGATGTCCACTGTAGTGTCTAATTTCTTATCTCTTTTCAGGCCCTAGCTAATCAATTCTTTTAGCTTGTACAGAGAGTTTATATAATATCTACTTAGGCTTCGTTCACATGCAATGTCTATTTTCTAAATTCTATTTTCTATTTTCGGTATGTCTTATGATCACGGTCTGTGCACTGAATATCCCGCGGCGTAATTACTGGCAGCGCGAGCCAGTTACTATAAGTTACTATGAGTAACTGGCTCGCGCTGCCAGTAATTACGCGGCGGAATATTCAGTGCACAGACCGTGATCATAAGATAGCGCGAATAGAAAATAGAATTTAGAAAATAGACATTGCATGTGAACGAAGCCTTAATGGTTAGTCATCATTGATAAAAGATCCAAATGACAGTTAAAAGACAAAACTCACCCTTTTATGTTTTCAAAGTAATTCTGTGCATAACTGTGGATATGTAGTACCTCGTCCCTGAACAGTGTGACAACATAACTACCATGCAGAGACTGTTTCCACAACTCCAGCGCATCCTGGTGAGCTAACTGCTGGTGACACAGTAGGAATCCAACTGGAAAAATGCACAAATACAGTTTTGTCATCTTCTGATGTTAAAATGATAATGTACTTGACTCAATCTCACAGAAAACACTCAGTCTGATGGTGAATCAGACATGGCATGGACTAATTTCTTTTAAATGTACTCTACTGACATAATATTTCACTACCTGCACAGAACTTTCTACATATTACAAAATGATTTGACCTTTCATTGAAATACTTACGCTGAATCCATCTCTCCATCACATCTAATGATACATATTCACAAGGCATCTAAAATATGAACAATGGTTTTTCAGATAAAATTTTTTCGGTCAGATTTTAAAACACTTGCAAAGTACCACTTAAGAATCCAAAATAAATTAACAATAAGTCAATACAAACAAAGGTTGTGAAAGATGAGAACATGCAGTTCAAAACTTATTTTAAATTTCATATACAATTTGTCCTAATTATTATTATTACTATTATACATAATTTACAAAAACCTAATTTTATTAATTCATAATTTACGCAAAGTTATGAAACCCATTTGTATAAAGAAATGTATAACTAATAATATCAATGCATCAAATTATCTGTTTCGTGTCATCATCTTTCCTCACCATATCTTCCTGTGCTGTGTTCATGATCTTAGCAGGTTCAGCGATGAGGCTGAGCATTTGAGCAGACCTCCACTGGTGAGCCTGCATGCTCCTCCTGTGGTAGATGTCGTTTAATGACAGTAGGGCAAGTGTCACCATCTAGTGTGAGGAAATAAAATCAGCACTTTTTAATGCATGTGAATGATTTCACCACTTCCTGATAATTCATTTAAAAGTTTTTAGAAAAGTTACAAGATTAATTAAAAAATAATTATTACACTTTACACCAGTAACATTTTACAAAATACTACAAAAGCATGTATATTTATATAATTTACATATCAATATCTAAATATACCCAAATGTTAATAATACATTAATAATATTGTAACAGCACTAACTTTTGCATGTGGTACAAACTCTTCACTGAGCTTTTTCAATGGTGGGTCATAGTCCAGAATCATCTGACCAAGTCTGGGAAAAGAAGGGTCCCTGAAAAATAATATTTAGAATTTATTCAATTAGGTTTACAATCTACAACAAATCAAGTGTTTATTGTATTTATTTCAACCAAATGATGAAAAGATTAGGTTTGAAAGTGATACTTAGTTATCAACTAATTTTATCCTTGTCTCTGATGTCTATGACTTACCCTTGACCATTCTGATGCATTTCATGAGCAACATAAAAGAGACCCAATATTGCCTTTCTGTCTTCCACTCTGGACACCAATATCATGATAGCTACAAATGTTACAATCAGATCCAGATAGTTCTTGGTCAGGTCAAAGTTTGCTCCCTAGAAAATAGCAATTAAGATGAAATAGAATAGGGGATATATAGTAAAATTCCACACTAACAAATTGACTCTAATCTTCTTTCATATATCAGCAAAAATGTTAAAAATGGCAATTTTATTATAAAACAAAATTTAAGCTTCTTGTAAATATGCCTAATTGCAATTGTTTAATTGCAAGTTGTTATGTCTCACAGACATTTACATTTTATGCACATAAATCGTAATGTTATTTTTCTCAAAGCAATACAATATTTAGATGTCAAATAGTTTTTCTACTTGGAGTTCATTTCTTTATCAAGGTTTACACAAGCTGCCCCACTTAGCTCTCATTGGAAATGTTATCTTATCTATGTTTGATAGGAATATATAATGAAAATTCAGGGCAGATCATACTAACCAGGAAGTGGCATCTTATAGTTTGTTCTCTTTTCTAACAAGTACAAATTCCAAATAAATCTAAATGATAAGATACTTACAATATCCAAGCGCACTTGGTGTGCATCCATCGTAGTAAGAACCTCAGACACATGATCCTAAAAATTACAGTAAATGCCAGATTGAATTTTTTCAGCATTACTAAAACATATAGGTCATCCATCTTATAAACAAATAAAACAAATTCCACAGGACTATAAAATGCTTCAATTGTTACAAGAGAAAAGGTAAAAATTTTTAAATATTGATTATATTCATTTTCACACTCACAGGCATAAAGGTTAATTAGGTAATAAACCTTTATCTAACATTATAACTCACCCTGAAGTCCAGTATGTCCACAAATGTGTAATAGTACAAGGACAGTGACCTGATGATCTCTGTCTTAAAATGACTCACTGGAGCCACTTGGTTCTGAAAAAATGGAATGGTAACCATTTAAAGTGTGGAAAGAAAAACTGTTTCTCCTCAATAAAAATTGTGTTTAAAATAGTCACTGTGATAAATCATAGCTGTGTAAATAATTATGGAAGTAGCTCCCTTGATGAGGATTAATGGCATCATTTTGTTTTGTTATGAAGGTTAAAATGTTATCATTTGGTAAGCATTTGGCAAACTATGTGAGTTCAGGTTCTATAATGAAGGAACAGCCCCTCTCAGAAATTGGTGACAAAAATCATACTTAGCTTTTCAATATTTACACTCCATAAAAAAGAGGTATTTCAGCCACCTGTTCAATTTTTTAATCTCTGAGAACTTTGCAACTTAAGTTAATATTTCCAAAAAGCTCTTAGTATTTAAAAGTTCAAAGTTGCACAGAATCCAACTTACACCAAAGCTTTTTGTATCTAGCAATGGGAACTTCCTAGAGACTGTTTTGATGGCAGCCTCCAATGCTTTGTCTGTGAGAAATGATGGCTTGGACTCTGGATTACTCAACATCTGTAAAATTAAAGGAACAGACTTTGATTACATTAGCCTAGCAAGATTTCTAAAATACCTGCTTTGATACTTTTATTGACTTTTAGTGTTTTTCAAACTATAAAGAAAACTGACATGTGACAATATCAAGATTTGCACTAACTGTTAAATATAAACAGGCAGATAAATTACAAGTCAATTTTCTTATATGTATTGCATCTAGCAAATCAAAAAAGTTTTTACCATTTTATTATATTCAGCAAACTCAACACATCTGTTTTACCCATCCTCATTCTAATAAGTTTGTCAGACTATTACAGAACAACACAATACTACATGTATTAGCTTAACTTTACAAGGAGTGACAATACATAGATGACATAAAGAAATTGCCGCAAGGAAGACTTTTCCCAGATAAGAGCAGAATATGAAACATTTCCCTTGACACCCATACTAGTACCAATTTTTAAGATGGACTGCTGAAGACTACACCTTAGGGGAGACATTATAAAGCAGGCTATCGACGTCTTTATTATGAAATCCACATAAATCATTGCTAATGGGTAACTATATATTTCAACTAAATAAGCACATTCTAATTAAGCACATCTATGGACAATGACAACTACAAGTATATTCTTTAAGGTCTAATAGGATTTCTACCAGAAAATAAACATATGGAGATTGCCTTTTCAAACAATCACATCTAAGTATATGCAAAGGTATAAAGAAAAAATGAGAGGAATGATAGGAAACATTAACTAAACAACATTATACAGTTTTGCCAGCAACTTTAACTTACTGAAATCTGATACATTACATTTGGAAAAGAAGAAAATTGCTTGTTTAGTGCTTATGTCTGTTTTTTTATTTCATTCTGGCACAAACATAACATTGCAATTCCTCTATGTCAACCCTTCTTTAAATCTTAAACATTTTGAAAGAAATTAGATTATAGGAAAAAAGCAATGAAGCAAAATTACATTTTCACTGAGTTCAAGAATTATTGACAAATGTCTGCAAATAAAATCAACATATATATTAAAAAATAAATAAATAAATAAATAACAGGGCATAACCAAAAGTAAATCAATACTATTTTAAGCACACACAGCTTTACATCAAAATTAAACTCACCATGCTGGTCTTGGGATATAATAATGTGTTATATAATAAATGATAGGCCAAAATAACAAAACACATTCATTAAATAGGAGCATTCACTGGAGATTTCAAACCAAAATTGAATTTAAGGCATTAAGATTTGGTATACAGCACCATATTTAACGATCCATGCTACAAGACCATCTATTTCATTAACCTAGGCTTAACAGAAAATATCTAGGGTTGATCTGACAACTTATTCATNGGCAAACTATGTGAGTTCAGGTTCTATAATGAAGGAACAGCCCCTCTCAGAAATTGGTGACAAAAATCATACTTAGCTTTTCAATATTTACACTCCATAAAAAAGAGGTATTTCAGCCACCTGTTCAATTTTTTAATCTCTGAGAACTTTGCAACTTAAGTTAATATTTCCAAAAAGCTCTTAGTATTTAAAAGTTCAAAGTTGCACAGAATCCAACTTACACCAAAGCTTTTTGTATCTAGCAATGGGAACTTCCTAGAGACTGTTTTGATGGCAGCCTCCAATGCTTTGTCTGTGAGAAATGATGGCTTGGACTCTGGATTACTCAACATCTGTAAAATTAAAGGAACAGACTTTGATTACATAGCCTAGCAAGATTTCTAAAATACCTGCTTTGATACTTTTATTGACTTTTAGTGTTTTTCAAACTATAAAGAAAACTGACATGTGACAATATCAAGATTTGCACTAACTGTTAAATATAAACAGGCAGATAAATTACAAGTCAATTTTCTTATATGTATTGCATCTAGCAAATCAAAAAAGTTTTTACCATTTTATTATATTCAGCAAACTCAACACATCTGTTTTACCCATCCTCATTCTAATAAGTTTGTCAGACTATTACAGAACAACACAATACTACATGTATTAGCTTAACTTTACAAGGAGTGACAATACATAGATGACATAAAGAAATTGCCGCAAGGAAGACTTTTCCCAGATAAGAGCAGAATATGAAACATTTCCCTTGACACCCATACTAGTACCAATTTTAAAGATGGACTGCTGAAGACTACACCTTAGGGGAGACATTATAAAGCAGGCTATCGACATCTTTATTATGAAATCCACATAAATCATTGCTAATGGGTAACTATATATTTCAACTAAATAAGCACATTCTAATTAAGCACATCTATGGACAATGACAACTACAAGTATATTCTTTAAGGTCTAATAGGATTTCTACCAGAAAATAAACATATGGAGATTGCCTTTTCAAACAATCACATCTAAGTATATGCAAAGGTATAAAGAAAAAATGAGAGGAATGATAGGAAACATTAACTAAACAACATTATACAGTTTTGCCAGCAACTTTAACTTACTGAAATCTGATACATTACATTTGGAAAAGAAGAAAATTGCTTGTTTAGTGCTTATGTCTGTTTTTTTATTTCATTCTGGCACAAACATAACATTGCAATTCCTCTATGTCAACCCTTCTTTAAATCTTAAACATTTTGAAAGAAATTAGATTATAGGAAAAAAGCAATGAAGCAAAATTACATTTTCACTGAGTTCAAGAATTATTGACAAATGTCTGCAAATAAAATCAACATATATATTAAAAAATAAATAAATAAATAAATAACAGGGCATAACCAAAAGTAAATCAATACTATTTTAAGCACACACAGCTTTACATCAAAATTAAACTCACCATGCTGGTCTTGGGATATAATAATGTGTTATATAATAAATGATAGGCCAAAATAACAAAACACATTCATTAAATAGGAGCATTCACTGGAGATTTCAAACCAAAATTGAATTTAAGGCATTAAGATTTGGTATACAGCACCATATTTAACGATCCATGCTACAAGACCATCTATTTCATTAACCTAGGCTTAACAGAAAATATCTAGGGTTGATCTGACAACTTATTCATAAAATATAGTCCAAAGTTCCCCGTCTTTATAACATTTATTTTTGTACTTAAAAACTTACTGAGTGTGCTAGGGTCTATAATATAAAAACTACCACAGTACACATGCTCAAATTTGTGATTTATATACAATCAGTAAAATCATTAAAAACAAGGGTTTTGTAGAGCTGTATTAGAAGGCCAATTGAAAAATAGGTTAACACCATTTTCTCAAAACTAATCTCAGTTAACATCAAAAGAAAAACTTTTCAGTAACGTTCATTGGAGCATTGGAGGGGCAGGTAAGGTAAAACTGAAAGGAATTGCAGTGGAAGTGAAAATGGCCTTCATCTTGACTAAAAATTATGAGTTTCAAATCCCCCTGTTATAACTTTAAAAAGATCAATGACCAAATGGGGAAAAAATAATAATGATTTATGCTCAAACGAAGCTTAGTGCACAAACTGAAGGCGGAAAGCAATTAAATTTCAGATTTTCCATGAAATCTTTGGCACACTTTGCGATTATAAAGTGATATCTATGTTCTTGGCAAATGTGATAAAGAATAGTAGTATAAAGTAACAATAACATGTCAACTTCAGCAAAGGTGGCAGAACTTGGCATTCCCATCATTGCATTGGCACCTGAAAAGTGAGTCAGAGAGCACACATACTTACCTTTTTTATGTTGTAAATCCGGGTAAGCATCCCGATCCCCCTGTCATTAAGGATCGTTAGCTTTTCCGCCAGCTTTTGCTGGCTGGGTGTTATCGATCGAGCCATTTTTATTAGCAGAAATGGACAAAAATTCTTCACCCTTGTTCTCCGCCCATTATGTTCAATGGAGGAAGTAATCAATGCCGATGTTGTAGTTTGATATATGACGTTTAGTTTCGAAAATTAGGAAAAGCGCAATGTTCTTATAAATAGTAACTAAAAACAATGAGAATAAACAATGCGATTTAGTCTTCAAAATTTTATAAAACGTTTAATTTGCTTTCAAATAACCAAATTCAATATTTCCATAAATCAACGGTTCAGGAATTTGTTACAGAAACCTCACTATGAAATCATTTCACCTAATTAACAACACTATCCAAAACGAGGCCTTGAATGGAGAGTGTTTATTGACAATGTACCGCTGTAGTGGTCGTCAAAAAGCCAGAAAACAATCCCAGTCCTCGCAGTGTTTAGATATGCACTGAGGTGTTTAATCAAACGATGGAACTTAAACTTATATTTGTAAAAGTTTGGTCACACACATGCATTGAAATCAAGTAGAACGAGGGCAGCTGAAATGTGAGATATTTTGACCTGTAGAGTACCAGTACTGTACTTTACGTGTAGAAAAGAAAGTCGGAAAGTTTCACAGGTACAGTAAACTTAAGTAACTTGTAGGACGTTATATATATATATATCTATAGATACAATTAAGCCTACTTTAAGTAATTCTTTTGATATATAAGTAAAATGTGATCAACGTTTGATGGCAGATTTTTTTGCATTTGTTTACCACATTGCATGTAATTATTTACCAGTATCTTGGTAGATGTTGTGCAGAAATTGACCGTGTGTTTCAATTTATAGAATAACAGAGTTATCAATAAAGATTTTTTATATAATAGATATTATTCTGACCAAATAATTTCTGTGAATTGTATGATATCAATATAAAATTATATACATGTAACTTATGTTTCATATTTACAGTAGTTCATTTTCTACTGGTAACTTGATTTGATGATTTTCAGTTTCACTTTGGGAATAAACAATTAGTAGGCATGGATTCAACACCAGATGATTGGAGGAAAAACTGTGGCATCCTGGAATGCAATAGGTTGGTATGGATATAAAGAAATTTGTAACTTTCTCAGTTCTGCATTCAACAGACCATTTTTTCTTCAGAACTCCTTTTTGAAACATGCTCAGGGCTTGTACTAGTACTACCCTGTACATACTGGTATGTTATGCCAAAATATTATAGGTACCCAGTACATCTGGTAAAAAAGGTACATCTGGCGATTAACAAAAATGAAAAGCAGCAAATTTTGAGTATATTCTGCAAAGTTCTGATTAAAAAAACATTAAATGATATAAATGAATTTAGAGATTATTAAAACTTCAAGGGAAATACTAGTAAAAGGAAGGAGGTGTTGACTCATAAAAAATGATTTTAATGTTAGATTCATGAGATTCACTGTGACAGTCATACAAATAACTGCTCCACATTGAAGAAATTGTCATCAACATCATACCTTCTGAGGTATCATACCTTATCAATTTTTGAAAAAAAAAAAAAAAATGAAGGAAGCCTAATTGAATTTGGTGATTATCAGAAGAATACATGTCTTATCTGAGATGTACCTATTTTGGCAATCTGCATATATTTTTGTATTGTGAGGCATTTCTTATATTTCCAAGAAAATGTACATTCATCACACCAATGAATGTATGCTGATCAGTGCACAATTTTCTTCTTGTTTATATTTTCAGAATTTCTGTCCTTACCTGTTTTTTATATCCTTTAGAAAAAAGAGAGTTATTGTTCCTTATCTTAAAGCTTATTAACCGTGTTGGCTAATTGGAAGTGGGGAAAAGTTGTACAGATGTATAAGCATAAAGTAAGATGGCCCACAAACTAAAATATTTGAAGATAGTTGGACTTGACAAACCCAAGCTTGCACTTATATTCCCTGAAATATTTACTACAGGGATCTTGCATAACACTTCAGAAATGAAATGTTTATGCCTTTGTATCCTGGCTATTATATCGGTTGAAAGTGGCTTTTGACTTCCAAAATCCAATCAATTTTGAATTGGTGGACTTGTATGTTCTGCTCTGTTATTGTTTAGTTTAGCCAAATTCAAAAGGAAAAGCAGTGATTAAGCATTGGCCAGTGATATAATAGTCTAATGTTTGCTCAGCTTTGACCAATATGATTCAATGAATATCAGCTATAGCTAATTAATCATGTTTAGAGGTATCCTCTGCAGGGTTTTTGTGCCAAGTCTAATTCTATACACATTCAATCTTTTCCTACTCACAAATCAGTGCTTGACCAGTGTCCCTTATGTTTTGTACTTATTCTAATTAATTTAATTTGTTCAAAATTAATTATAATATTATTTTAAGAAAGGAATATCAACATCAGGTACTTTAATTTGATTAGTTTATCATTTTTAAGGTTTGAATACTTACAGACAGGTAGCTTTGCTAGGTTTTAGACATTAAAATGCCTTTAGGGTATTTTCAAACAAATATAGTATATTTTTATTAATTAATCAGAGCATTTTACCCTTGCGCACTGCAACAATCACCTTGCTAAGCTTAGGTATTTGCTCACTAGTAAACAACAGTCATGTAAAAAACATTCATTTTGTTTGTTAAGTTATTCCATGCAGGATTTACTTGACAAATGGTCTACTTGTGAAATATGGCTCAGCCCATCCCTTCACTTGACATTCATGTTTTGTAATGTTAAGAAAACTTCATTTTAAATGAATCAGGGTTCATTTGGACCTTCATGTCTTCCTGGAATTTCATAAGGAAATGTCAACATCAGGTGCTTTTATTTGAGGGGTTTTACTATTTTAGAGTCTGAATTGGGAAAAGTAAATAAATTTGGTAGGATATTTAGTTATAAAAATATGACTTTAGGACATTTTCTGATCTGATCAGGTCAGTATAGTTATTGTCCTTAAAAAAACTTGAAATGCTCTCCCATGATATTCATTTTACCACTGGACCATTTCTTTTAAATCCAGTTATAACACTTAATTTCTAATTTACTTTACACCATTATAAATATTTTTATGTGTTATTCAGGTACATGTTGGAGAAGGGCATTGCTTCTGATGTGAGTTTTATAGTGGGAGAGGAGCAGGAGCCTATTCCAGCACACAAGTATATGCTGGTCAGTAGAAGTTCCGTGTTCTTTACAATGTTCTATGGAACACTGGCAGAAAAGCAACCAGAAATTGTTGTCCCAGAACTAGATAAGGAAAGCTTTATGGTTGTACTCAGGTAATGTATTTTCTCTGTTTTGTTTGCCATACAAAACACAGGTACAACACATTTCCATTAGTGCACAAGCAATGCAATGAAAACAGTTCAGGGTAATGGTCTGGTTTCCATGAAATATTTTCATCTAAATCCGACCACAGTGAAAATGCCAGTAATATATATAAAGGACAATCACATCAGGGAGCAAAGGCACTTTGCAGCAAGAAATAACTTGCCCTTTCCATTTTCAGGTATATTTATTTTGAAGAGTGCAATATTACCCCTCTCAATGTAATGGCGGTATTATATGCAGCCAAGAAGTACCTCTTATCAGGACTGATTCGCCATTGTCAGGGTTACTTGCAAGAGAGCATGGACGATGAAAATGTCTGCACAATACTGGAACAAAGTTTGTCATTTGGAGAGGCTGATCTCCTAGACAAGTGCCTGCAGTATATAGATATCAATACAGAAACAGTGTTGAAGTGTGAGTCATTTTTACATATCAAGCAAGAAACTTTGACCCTTATTTTAAGTCGAGATACTCTGCGTAGTCCAGAGTCAGGTGTATATGAAGCATGCTGCCGTTGGGCAGAATCAGAATGCAAAAGACAGGATTTAGAGCTCATTGGAACTAATTTTAGATTGGTACTAGGGAATTGTTTGTATCTTATACGTTTTCCATTACTAAGTGTACAGTTTTTCAACTCCAAAGTGGTTCAAAAGGGAATCCTCCGGGAAGAAGAATCAAAGGAAGTTCTTGATTATTTGATTACTGGCAATCGAGTTAATGTCCCTTTTCCAACCAGCAGGAGGTGCTTGCCTAAGCAGGAAAACTCCAAACTGCAGAAATGTAAACGGTTTAGAAATTCAGAATCAGGATGGGTGGTTAATGGTAGGGAAACTGATGCAATAGTGTTTTGCTGTGATACAAATATATTGCTCTATGGGGTTGGTTTATATGGGCCTGAAGAAAAAGGCTTGTCCACCGAATATAATGTGAAACTTCAAATATCAGATTTGAATGGACTTTGTCTTTATGATCGACAAGATATATGCAAGGTGAAGATGAAGAGTGATATATATCAGTTTGATATGGGAATGGCTGGGGTGGAGTTAGAGGCTAATGTATGGTATATACTTAGTGTGGTAATAAACGGATTACCAACAAGGAAGGGCTATGATGGCCTCAAATTTGTCAAATCTGGGAATGCATCCTTTGAATTTGCAAGCACTTCAAGAAGTACCAATTCAACAGATGTTGAAGAGGGACAAATTCCTGAGTTGTATTTTGCAGAACTGCGAGAAAAAGATGGGTAAATGAAATTATAAATTAACAATTACCCCATCTTGCCTCGAAATCAGAGATGAGAGACAGCAAGTTTAAAGTTTTATTTGCTTCAAGACCCAAGATGATCACTAGCATAGATGTAAGTTTTTTTTTGGTATTTATAACTTATTATGTTGTCTTGATTGAAATAATTTTTGCGATATATTATTAAATCATGTTTTTTATTTTCAACTCTTTCTGTGCCACATTTCTTTCATCCACTACAGTTTAAATTCTGCAAAACAGCAAAGTAGACATTCTAGAATTTAGTTGTTGCAGGTCATATGAAAATCAGGAAATGTCACATGATTAAGCTGCCATATTGGTGTTGCATGAATTTGGACTAGATTTTCATAAATGAAATGGTCCTGGTGAAGAAAATGTTACAGTTCTAGTAAAATCTGAAGCCTTTGTTGAAAAATACTTCTGGATATTTCTGTGTATCTCATAACCTGTTGTATGATTTTGATAATTTGATTGTTCATATTTTATATACTGATTTTTAATTACATTTTTAGCAAATATTTCATGTTTTGTATTTTATAGTTTATCTTGGAGTGTGCACTGTGTGTAACATATCTTTACATTTTATTGTTCAGTTATTTGATAGTGTTATAAGAGTTATTGTTAAGTAATATATGCACTGAGATATACACTTAATGTTTTTTACTGTTCAACACTGCTGTGCTGTGATAGATAAGTGTGCCATAGAACCTAGCTTTAAGGTTGAACCATATCTGAAACCATTCTATTTAAAAATATGGATTTATAATTGAGCAAAAAATAAAAAAAACATCAAAATTATTACCTTATTGTAAGAGATTTATTAAACCTTATTTATCCAATTATTTCAGTAATTTACAGTCGCGCAATCAATGAATATTTTGGACTGCGCAAAAATTATTGCACATAACGAAGCGGTTACTTCTACCATACCTTATTTGCAAATATCAAATCCATCTGTTTTCAGCATTGTCAAGTTGCAAATAGCTTTTGGTCTGGCATTTTTGTGCTCCGCCTTTAAGACAATCTACAAATAAAATTTGATTTTTGTTTAGAACGAATCAAATACAAAGCCATATTAACTCACTGTTGGACGCAGCGCTAGATAGCTCCAGGGCTTACAGGTTGCATGAGTGAGCCACAACTTGCAATGCATGATAAAAGTCCTCTAACCCACCATTAACAAGTAATAAGCTACTGTATCTAGTTTCGTGACGAGATATTTTAATAGAATGGAACCAGTTTGTAAAACTTGGAATAAAACCGGGAAGCGTCGTCACCGTCAGAACTTTGCCAGTCCTCACTACGTCGGGATGGATAAAAACTGTAGAAGCTTCCACCTTTGTGTTTGACACCCTCTTCGCGTTTGTTCGCCTTGGATTCATCAGAAGCTGCCGTCTCCTCTTCGCGCTTCTCTTCGTCGGCTGGGTTGTCATCTGTTACCTCCCTTTTATCGTCAGCTTCGTCGGTGTTGCGATCTTTATTGGCCGCCCTTGTGTCCCGGCGCCGCCTTCCTGGGCTGTGGACGGAGTTCAGGTACTTCCAAGTGTCGGCTGCTGCCGCTGCACTCTCCACGTCACAAGAGTGGCCCAGATTCATGAGACAGGCGCGTTTCCTGGAGTCGGTAACATGATAAAGTGAGGCATGAAGTTTTCTTTTTATTAATGGTGATTTTATTTTTGGAGACATCAGTGTAACTTTTGAAGCTTGATCTTATAAAGCATATGATTGAAAAGGGATATAACACTTATTCATGAATTTTTGCATTGCTCTTATTGAACACATTTTTTCATTATTTTTAGCTTCTTTAACTGTCTAAATAAGAAATCTCGCTAACTATTAAAAGCTAAATGGTTGCAACTTACTGTTGTTTATGAAGGCGTGCATCCAAGTTGCTTAGCAGACGCTTCAAGGACGAGATTCCACTTCTCTTTCTCGCTATACTGCGAAGAACGCTGAAATAATGTAAAGAGGGTTTTTGGTAATTATGTCACAATGTCAACTATCAATTTCAACTGGTTGACATGTACTAAAAATGATACTATAGCAAAAAAATCGTTTTAACATTTACAGTGCTCAGATAATGGTAAGATTTACATGCATGTATGAAAGGAAAACGATAGAAAATTTGTAAAAGTGAAGAAAAAATACCTTTCGGAATCCTCTCCGAGACCGACGTCTTCTCCCTGAACAAACATATCAAATTCTCCATCTTCGCCATCTCTCTTGTAAAAGTTGGACATGGACTCGTCATCATTGAAGTAGAACCTGTCCATGTCAGCTGTATTGCCTCTCTTGTAGAAGGCGTAGGGGTTTTCATCAGTAAGATAAAAGTTACTGTTTGATTGGGCTCTCTTAAATGGTTCACCAAACCCTCCAAAATTGGGTTTACCTAAGCCAGTGTTTACTCCATACATGTTGCCAGTATTCCCTATGGACGGGGACGGTTGGCTGGCGGGGACCAGTGGATAACTGCAGGTGCCCGTTCCTGATGGACATGGTCCAGTCCAGTAAATGGAACGCCTTTTCCTGTGAAAAAATAGTTTCAATATCGACTTGAAAGTCTCAATGCAGGAATATTAACACTTATAATTTAAAACTAAGAAGTTTTCAATATGGAAGTTAAGCTTTATAAGATAATACTCTCTCGATTTATACCGCTGTAAAATATCGTTGTCTGTCAGTAATCGGTCAGATTAGGCTAAGACCCTATGTTCAGATGACTAGAGCTATGCTTTAAATAATTTAGAGATCTCATGAAAATGACTGTGTTATTACCTTGATTTCGGTTTACTGTCACGTTTTTTACCAGGTCCGAATTTGCTGCCAAGTTTCTCTTGGGCGTTAAGCTTGGCGTCAAGGTCGGAGATGAGGCAAAATGGGTTCATGCCTCCATTCACGCTGCAGGTTCGTTTTCTGAAAACCAAAAAAAAAAAAAAAAAAAAAAAAAACAAACTTATACTCGGAATTTGAAAATACACTTGTATTGCACTAATGATTTCCCTTCGGTAAAGAGATATTATATTAACCAGACTTGCTGAAATTAACTAAATTTGAAAGGTGCCATTTGATATAAGCGTAATCTGCATGCGCTACAACCACTCTTATGTATTTGTTCGATGAAGACGTTAGGAATTTATCGTATATTATAAGTATGATCTTGTCTTTTTGGTGCCAAATCAAATTGGAAGACAAAGGCTCGATGGTAAATCTAAATAGATAAGCCTTAAATGACGAGGATATGGCATAACATATATTCATCTGAGTGAACATTATAATATTAATTTGTTATATATATATATATATATATGATAAAAAGACATAAAGAAGAGCATTATTTTGCCCCGACCGCTTTCATTGCATCTTGTTTGTTTATTTTGGTTGTTAAGTGATGTCATAAAGACTCAATGTGATGTCTCTGACAATGGGTGTTTGATTGTTGCTTTTACCAATGCTATATATATATATGTAAACTTTTATGTTATATTATCTAAATCTTGCAAATTCGACTTTCGCCTTCAACAGAGGGAAAAAAATTATCAAATATCATTTATCAAAGCCAAAATATAAGAGGCAGGAGCGTGATATTTTCCTGTTAAGAAGTAGGCCTTCTTCCTTTAAAACGCTATTGTGTGGTTCTGAAATGATCGATGATCATGAAAGCTGTTGAACCAGCGATGCGTTGTATTTATTAAAATCATTAAGTAATCTTATCACGGGAAAAGTAATCTTGCCATGCAACGGACAACGTCAAACTTAACTTCATTACAGTGCAGTTTCTGAGAACGCGAGACAGCTATTTTGTGAACCCACAACATTGGAATGTGAAAGGTAGACACCATATCAACTTCATTTCATAACAAATTTGCACTCAAATGACAAGTTGATTGTCTGGTCAAACACATTGTATGGTCCTTGAGTTGCAGTAATCTGTGATCTGATATTTCCAGAAAAAAGTTTTTGCGCCATGTTAACACATGCTTATGTTCATCTAGCAATTAATGACGTGAAAAGAATTTTGTTAAGATTTTTTCGCAAGGCATTTGCAGCAAATGCGTCATCGGTGGTGCTAAAGTGATTAAAAAGAGTGCGGAAAGTGCTATATTGTATACCTTAAGTGAGAACTAATTCAATTGCAAATCTATAAAAAGAAATGTCTACAGTATTAAAAAATTTTTTTTTAATTGTCTCCGTTTAATAAATGAAGAAAAGCCATATACATAAAATTACTGCTTGAAAAAAGCTGCATATCCAAATGGCACATTTAGAGGGCTTGGTTGGGGTTTCCATTCTTTCAGTAAGTCAACACTTGAGCAAACACTTGTATGGTAGCCTATAGAAAACAGATGAATTCCAAATATAAAACTTACCGCCAAGCATGAAGATCTCTTGTGGATCTGATGGTTCTTCTGCCAGGACTCTTGTGGCTACCCAAATACTCATATGCGTTCATTTTATCATGGATGTTTTCTCCAAAACAGAAAGTGCTCATGCCCCCGTTCAGTGCACATGTCCGTTTCCTGAAAATATACACGCTGTGCTGTACTCAAACCTTTACAAATACCATACGAGAAGACACTTTCTTCTGTAATCCGTAATGTTCTATATTATTATCAAATATTCGTGTGAATTTCAACCTTGAAACTCAAATTTATACCAAAAAAATGAATTACGACACCATATGATTCATATGAAATACATTGTATGGGCAATTATTTGAAGAAATGAAAACAGCAGAAAAGCCCAAGGGTAAACAATGCGCTGAAGAAGCGCTCATTGTTACATAGGCCCTACCAAAGAGTGTCACAAAAATAAATCGTTTCGATATACTTACTGTTGCTTCAATAAATCGGCGTCGATTTCTTCTAATACTCGCTTCATTTCAGAAAATTGGCTGCGTTGGCGTTTTAGGTTTCTAATACTTCTAAAGAATGTAAAACAGACAATTTTCCAAAGGCCCAAATCAATGAATGTATCAATACTAATCATCATCATCATCATACTGACTGCAGTCGACCGACAACATCATAAATAGACTTCCAGACCTGCGGTCCTTCATGACACTGGCAAGCTCATTTATCAACACTAAAGGACACAAAATATATGTTTTCATTTACAATTTTTTGTTCATTTGACCAAGAAAACGTCATTTAAACAAAATAACCTTTCGTCCCAGCGTTTTGCAATAATACCTGATTTTCTTTCTGCGAGTTCTGCTTACTCTGGAATGTATGTAACTGTTCACAACATTTTCTGTAATTAGTTTTCTAATGTATCCTGACTTTTAAAATGACACAACTCACCTGAGGGCTTCCAGTTTTGAGGCACCTGTTAGATTCAGAACAAGGATATGGAAAAATACAATAGTCATACCCCAGTGAGCTAAACTTCTCCATTCTGGCAACATTTTCCCAGTTTTCTATTTATGTCCTAAATTTGGAAAATGAAGAATATTTATAATGTCGGAATAATAGATGGCCATTACTGCCTAGGATGTAATGGCCTTGTGAAATTTTCTATCACGACGCTCGCAGAATATGAACCATAATTCGTCTAAATTACTCTCTTTGTCTTTGAAACCTTAGTCCTCTCCTATTAGAAAATATTAACTATAATTGATCAGCACTATTAACGATCAAAGAGTGCTCCTAAGAAACCCATATAATTGTGTAAATGACACTTAAATTTGCTGGACGAACTGTTTTATCTTATAGTTAGTGAACTATAAACTGATAAACGGGAATGAAAAAGTACCTCTGTGTGATAAACTATTCATAAAATCCTCACCTTTCTAGTTCTTGGTTGGTTTATTGCTCAGAGGACCAGTAACGATCGAGCATACCCTCTCTTTTATATTGCCTTTGTAATTCTAATAAATGTGACAAGATTATTTCAAATATTGTCACAGTGTAATGTCAATATATCTTAATGAGCAAGGGAAGAGTAAAGTTCATGAAAATTAAGCGAGGGATATTGTCCACCTTAGTGTTCTCGAAAAATTATTAAATGTGTATTGCAAAGTTAACAAAGTTCGTGCATATAAATATTACGTGTGATCCAAACCTTGTTAAGTGCTACCAATAGTGTGGAAAGAAGTGGAAACACGAAGTTTAAAAATGTTCAGGATCGGGGCGGAGTGTGAGGCTGTGTTTGGTTTTGGAAGACTTTTGGAGAGACAACTGGTATAAAGAAGCGCGTGCGTGCACGTGTGTGTGTGTGTGTGTGTGTGTGTGTGTGCGTGTCTGGGCGAGAGAGAGAGAGAGAGAGAGAGAGTGAAAAGCGTTAATCACATTTTTTTACTTTTGATTGACCACCTTTTTGTGATGGATGCGGAATTCCTCACCCCCGCACTCGATACTAAGCGACACTATGTTTCTCTCTGGCGACAGAGGGCGCAACTTATTAAATCCGCAATGTCTTATTGAGAACTCGTTCGAAGACATGACGTAGTATTCCACTCCTATTTCATGTCAAAAATCCCACCTGTTATACAAGAATACCATCTTAGTAGGCTCTGCCTTGTTTCTCAATTTCCTCTGTTATCATTATGAAAACACTTAAGATAATTAGATCAGCAACAATTGCTATTGATTTTCACGGAAATTGTGGTTAAGATTATGCTATGTGTGCAAACAATTGTTCTTAAGACACGACTTGATCGAATCAAATAGGTAATTTTGTGTTGAGGCGGTGATTGCACGAGTTCAAGAAAAAATGTGATTTTTGGTTTCTAGAGTAATATCCACTGTATGTGGACCTACATCCTTATCTCTAGTAGTAGGATCACTGTGAACGAACAACTTTTCACTGCCTATTCCAATCAGTCATATATCAATTCAGTAAAAAGTGTTCAACCCGGTCTTAACGAATCCCACGTATATACAGGCTTACCCAACTACCAGACTCGGCACCTAAGGATCCTGAATTAACCGGTATATCGGACCACACTACCCGTTTTCAAGGTGTGTGTCAGATCGCATTTCGGAGTATCAGCCAGAACACCGACAGGATGAGCCCTGGCATGCTCGGCTGTCACCTTGATTGGATAGTAAACGATTGTCGTAAAATCGCTATATGATTTTAAAACCGGATGCATAAATTTGAAAGCCACCTAGATGAACCTTAGACTGCCACATTAATCTAATACAATGCAAAAAAGCCCTATCAAAAGTGGTTAAAACATTCAAACCGAATGTCATAAAGTCCCCATATATCCCCATAGAGACAATAAAATAGAGTACTCTAAAGTAAGAGTACAGTTTAAGGTTGTTCAGCCGAGCGTGGATGAGCCCGCAGTCGTGCTACAAAATTTGTTCTGGGGTATGATACTCCGAAATGCGATCTGACACACACCTTGAAAACGGGTAGCGTGGTCCGATGATATACCGGTTAATTCAGGATCCTTAGGTGCCGAGTCTGGTAGTTGGGAAGGCCTGATATAGCAAGCTGCCATAAACCAGAGATTCAAAATCACCTGCGATCCTAGTCCAAAACTCGGTGTTTTAGCTCTTGTGTTATACATGTAATCCCAAAGCTAAATGCATTATATACTTCATGAAAAGGTAAGTATAAATGCAGGCAAAACAGCATCCTTTGTAATCCCTTTCTCCTAATGAATCGAGGAAATACTGAATGACCCATTGTTGTATGAATTTAAATTGAATGGTCTGAAAATCGAATTCCCCGGGAAACCTATATAATAAAATGCCTTAAAACATGCATCTTCTTTCTAATAGCTAGAAAAAGTGTTCGTGGGATTCATAGATCGGAACTAAGCGTACTGAAAATGTAAGGAGTGCAATTATTTGGTTAGTTATTTATTAGCATTATGTTAAGTTTAGTTGGGTCTGTTTCATTCTTTCCTTATTTTCATTCCTCCACTTCTTTTTACAGTGACTTTGTCAATATATTATTTTCTTTTGTCCTCTTAAGTTGAGCGTATAATCTGATCTTGTTTTTGAGTAGCGCAGATCAGCTTGGTACTAGATGTACTGATGGTCTCAATACCGAGAAAATTATAATTGAAATTAAAATATCTTTCTTTTATTTGCTATCGTGCACAAATCTCTGTTATGTCTATAAATAACAGCAAAATTTTGCAGATTTTGAAAATGTTCGTATAGGCAAGTCAGCGTACAATATGCTGATGTGCTTTTTGTGACGGAATATTGCACACTTCATATAGGTGCAACTAACACAATATAGAGCCCTCGCTTGCATTTGTTGGTGCCAGTGTGATTGATTAAGAGCACGTGTGCACACACACACACACACACACATTTTAATGATTACGCGTTTAAGCACTTTTTTGTACAAGGATGACTTTGGATGGCGTCTCAGGGGCGTATAACTGAAGAAAAAAGAACGCGGCTTTGTTTTTTACCACTGTTTATGCCATCAAATTAAACGTTGCCTGTCCTATCCTCATGGGTTGCTCTCAATCCTTGTTGGAGTTTGAGAGGCAATCCGACTCTCTGTAGCAAGGTGAAAAGTTAATTTCTGCCAACAAAATCGAATGCTTTAGTAGCATTTAGTAGCTAATAAAGCGTCAACTATTTCTGCTCTCGGCATTTTTCCTGAACAGAAAATATCATGTTGATCTTTTGGTTCAAAAACCACCCTATGATTCTTGGTGCACACGCTAGGCGGTGTCTGTAAACCTTTTAAAATCGGTAAATGCCTTTCCAACAATGCCGAGTAGTGAAATTATGCGGTAGATGCTACAGTCAAAGGGCCTACGATCTACCGATTATTTACTTTTTGGGTCTTGTAGAGCCTAACTTGAGGGAGAGTGAAAAGGGGGGGGGGGTATCAGGTTTGACAATTTGACAATCAGGTCATGACAATTTTTGATACTTTTTTGCAACAGCATGAACTGTTTTCTAATTATGTTCTCCGTAGTCCCCAGCCTAGCTTTAGCTAATATACATGCATGTACAATGTTTTGCTAGTCAAATTTTCATAGAAAAGGATAGGTTTTCATTTCATCATAAAATTTAACCTCTTACACGTCTTATTGCTTTTGATAATAAAAAAAATTATCAGAACAAGAGCAAATATCAAAGTGGTATCTTGAGTAGATTTAAAGACCCTATCTCAACTCTTCCAATATTGTTTTTCTCGTAATGAGTTGATTCACGTGGATCACGTTTCAGATGATGAATGGAAAATATGCCCTTATGCCCGAAGGTAGTTGCTGGAGAAGCGAAAAAAAGAGACATCAGTTTTCACTTCCTTACTCACCAGGAAGGCAGTCACGCGAAGTATCACGCTTATATTTAAGGTTCATTATTGAATTTGGAATCTTGACGTATTGTTACCTTCAGTAATTGTTATAGTTTTGTTGGCTAAGACCGATAAGATGGGATCCCTATTGGTTTGCATTCTTTCCCAAATCGAAGTAAGTTGAAATTAAGTCTTGAAAGATTGATATTATTGGAATTGAGCTTTTCTATTTTTCTTTTGCGTGAGATGTTATTTGTAGGTTTGAGGTATACTTCAAGCAAACACCAAGAAATCGTCATACATGATAAGGGCGGTGCAAATTGATTTCATCATTAGAATCACAGTCAATTAGTGTTATCTAATTGCTGTATCAAACGCAGCGTTTCGATATGATCCAAGCCAATAAATATGCTGATTACACTGTAACCTAAATTATTTTCGTCTTTGTTTCTTACTTTGATAATTATCAAAACACTGTTTCAGGCGATTATTGTCTTGACATCTGAAAAGATGCCATTCTTTTTGGAGATTAAGTTCTATGCCACAATATGGGGCAGTTATTACAACGAAATTTCCATCCAGTTGCAAGTCAACAATTAAATGGGTTCCTAATAATTCGATTTCTAGAGAATGAAAGCCATCCAAATACGCAGTTGATAAAGCAGACTGAGTACACTGACGCTTGAAACTGACCATATTTGACTCGGTATCTGATACCTTTATAGAAAAACCCGGTTTTCAGATATCCTGAACGTTGATTTTGCGAAGAGGAATTAGAAAACGTAAAATGTAATTCTGGTCCCTGACTATAGCCTGTGTCACTACCACAAAAGATCATAATCGAAGTGACCCCACTTCAGGGACGGATTTAAGCCGTCTTCTGGGTCTTCCGGAAGACGGTCAGATTTTCAAGTTTACATTGACGGGTGTCTAATTTTTTCTGTTGGAAGACGGTCAAAATTTGAGGATGAATCAACAAAGATATTTGGAAGACTGTCAGTAAATAGCTCTGGACCCGCCCCTGCCCCACTTGACATATAGACATTATAGTGATCATTGTTTCACAAACGCCATCCATAGTGTTTTTGGTGCAAAATTACCGGTAGTAAGTAAATGGACTTTATAGACGTCGTGTTCATTTGACATCTTTCCACATATTCACCTATATTGACCAGCATATTATCTTCCTGTACACATGCAATTGCACATATCAAACTGATTTCACATCTGTGGCTTTGGCCTTTTTACCTAGAGATTCACTAAGCGCATTCACGTGCACTCACCCCCTGTTTGTCTCGACATGTATGGCGTAGCAGGGCAAGCTGTGACCTTATACTTATAAACAGGATTACATCCGTAACATGTCCATGGGCGTTTTTCAGTCTCAAATAAATAAATTGGACAAACAAAGGACAAGATGGAAAAACAAAAGGGAAAGCATAGCCAACAGCAGGCTTGCACTGGTCCCGGTAAATGCAAAATAAGAGGTAGGGGCCTACATTTGTCAAAACAAGACAATCAACTGCACTGCATATTAATCCTGGTCAAGTTGGTAATGTACACGGAGGCTGCCAGTTGGTAATGTACACGGAGGCTGCCGTTCATTTTCGATCAGTCAAGATTTCCCAAAAATTAATGTTGCTACGACGTAGATATATACTTTCCCATTTCTTTTGCAAATACTTTTATCAAATAGGTAAATACAAATATAAAATAAATATATAAAATAATATAAAATAATAAATAGAATAATAATAATAATAAATAACCCAGTGTACCGGGTCCTTGATTTTATTGCGTTGTTGTTGGCAGACCAAATTTTTTTCTGATGCAGCTCAAAGGACGTGTAGTGTCCCATTGTGACCCGGTATCAGAGCTGATTAATGACTATCTGGTTAATCTTTAAGAGTTGGTATCGGAATTGTAAGTTCCGCAATATGAAATAGCCTACATTATATTTTTAAAAGCATTTCTTTTTCAGGAACATGTTTGAGATGGACAAATTTGAACTCACATATTCTTTACATGTATATAGTGAGAGAAGGGTGATTTAATACCTCTCAGTGCCAAAATTTACGACATTATTAGATTTATATTGATGATATGTTGCACGGCACGTATTCATTGTAATAGTAAAAAGATGCATTCATATAAGACGTTTATGTTAAATTCAGAACTTTGTTAATAAAGTTTTACATGTCCATGGTGGAAACAACTGACATCCGTGGAGTTCAAAGCTTGGTAATATGTATATTCATATGATATTTAAGCATTATGCAATACGTTTTTTCTCTTGTAATATAATGTTATAATGTCCGTGTTAATGACCAGTCTTAAATGTGCACGATGGATCTTTTTCCAGGCACTCAGTGCCTCAGCTGACTATTTGTATTGATGCTCCTTCGTCTTCTTCCGGGACTGTTGTAGCTCTGGGCTTTGTGTTGGGCTAAAAGTGAGAAAATTTTCTTTAAAAAGAATAAATATTTGGTATATGGATGCTTCAATGATTGGACTACAGTCACATGCTACAGTTATGCACAGAAATGTCGAACAGTGGCTCTTGCGGCTTGTGCTAGCCAACCTATTATTCCACCCGTGGAAAAAATCCCTAATAATATATAAACCTGTGATTGGTTCCTTTTAAAGACTTTCGTAAAATGCGTGGGAAGCATTGTTCATTTCAGTAAATGGATTAAAACGATTTCACATAAGTTATTTCGCGCTGGTATTCGAACGTTTCAGCACCAACAACAATACGTAAATCGTGCCCATAACACCGATGTGATTTTATGATCTAATAAAGTAAAAAATACCTCATTGCAAGCGATATTGATAAGGCAGTTTTGAAATACAGGCGCCCGAACACATAAATGTGCATAAAAATGTTAAAATACTAATTTTTCGTCTCCATGTTTGATATGCAAATATATTTGATACTTGGTACGAACCAAATTGTCGAAAAACATTCAACAGGTTTTGTAAATGTGTTTTCTTGAGGTTAATTAGGTCCAGTATTTGAGGATATGTGATGCGAGAAAACTTTTTCGAGAACGTGTGTTCTGGTGAAGGAATGGTCAGGTGGTTGTTGGCATGGTACGGATGCTAGATGAGGAAAAGGGAGGAAAGTGACACCCTCCACCCCCTGCACCCCCCACCCTCGCAAAAGGCAACATCGAAAAATAATGACTTTATTGCGCTGCGTAATTGGGGTCGCAAGAATATTATTCTGCATCAAAGATTTTGCTTTTAGTGAACATTATTTTTCCATCCGTCATATAAAAATTTTACGCAAATGTCCGTAAGCTACTTAGTCCATTTACCAATTATGTACATACAAAATCCCAATTATAATGCTTTTAGGCTCAAAATAATGCTAGGGTCACATAATGGTATTACATACATACATACATACTGAATTGGGTTTTTGAACATCATATACATTTTGATAGCTGAGAATTCACTTTTGAACGTGAAGTGTGGTAACCAGAAAATGTAGGGCTATCTGTTTGAGAAGTCAATTTTTTTCTGGCACTGATTGTCAAATATTTCATGAACACAAAATTTTCTAATTTCTTATAAAACACGAACGTTTGATTGGCATGAAAATCGATGCAACATACATTTCAAAGACTTTATAAATAATACATTTGTATGGAAATAACAGTGATGCCATAGAGCGACTCATACCGTCGGTTAATTATTCCCAGTAGAGATTAAGTTTGTGTGAATTTTTGCAGTGAAAAAGAATCAGTTTTTGTTGGTACTTCGCTTCACAACTCAAAGAGTAACTCTGAATTATATTGCTCATTCGCCTCTTTGAAGCGTCTACAGTAGAATTGGCAGTTTTGAAACGGAATGCTGGTGCCATTGATCTGAGGTTTGTAAAACCAGACTTGGGAACCCAATAGACAGCCACGGGGCGCGGCCGAGGTGCATTTTAATGTTATTATTCAGCCTAGAATGGGATTGTCTTTCAAAACACAATCACTTCCTGGAGAAACGTTTTAATGAATATACAAGTCTTGTAACATACGAAGCTGTCATCTACCGATGCAGTTATCGCGTGCTTTCAATTTACATTTACATATACGTATATGCTTACCTAGCACTAGTCTGCTAATATCCTGTGCCAACGTGTTTCTCGAGCCAAAGCCTGCGTCTATCTGCCGTTTGCGACTATAAAAGACAATGATGAACAATTGACTGATAATTCTAAATTCTTTTTAATGGATCTTTAAGAGTTTACAATCTTTGATATAGTAAGTGATCATCGTTACTTTCAAGATCTTTCGAATGTGTCTGAAAAATAATTTATCACATGTAAAATGACTAGTGATTAGTGATGATTGTAATTGCAAAGATGTTATGTAATAAGTGAAATTGAAATTTTACCCCAATACTAAGGGTCAAAAACATGATTAACTTTGCAATAAATATCTTGCTATTGAAGTCAGTAATATTTAACAACACCACAAACACAAACATACAGACACGAGTACAATTTTTTATGCTTCACTGTCCCTCAACTTTATGACAGTCTATTTTAAAAATGCAGCATCTATTTTTATCCTGAAAACATCTTTAATTGGTCGCTATCTTAACTGATTTAAGCACGTGTAAACGTGAACGCCCACCAATTTTTGAATTAGTCATACCGTTCTTCGTCTATGCAAATAACCAGCTGTACAAAATCAGTAGAAATGCACAATGTGAAGACAGCTGAGGGAAATGTCACTACTCATAGCTTTAACACTGCAATAATGAAAACAATGGCATTAAGCCACTTCATTGGGTGCCTTATCGGCCATTAGGCACATCTTTAAATGATAATGGTGACGTCTATGTATTAACTGACATTAATGGCTTCTTAAGCAAATAAAACATGTTGTAAATCCCCCCGAATGGACGTAAATCATATCGATGGGCTATTGAACGATTAGCAGTCATCATGTGTCAAGTCGGTAGACTTTGAGGCAAAATAAACAAACATTAGTTGTTGGCAAATGATGTATGTAAGTGCAATCTGTGACATCTGAATGAGCCAGGCAAATAAAACACGCTTACAAGGAACATAATAGCCGTTCCTGAATCCGGTAGGGGTGTGTGTGATCTTTAATAACCTCCCTGGTCCATCCACAGTTGTCTTACCTGAATTGATGACATATGCAATTGACAAATACACCCATGCGATATCTAGTGTATCCTTAGTGAGCTCGAGACTGTCATTTCTTACACTGTCATGTTTTTAAATCACTTTTTCATGATTACATGCTCGTTCATAATTGCTGAGTAATGGCCATTGACTTAAAAGTTGTGGGTTTGGGTTCTAGATTTTAAGAGGCTGAATTGCTCATACGCATAGCCTTCCATTTCCCTTTAGGAATAGTAACGGTAAATGCAACCTTCAAAGACTAAACTAGCCACTTCTAAACAGGGTATTTAATTCATTATTTTTATGACATTTTGTTTTGTTTTGAACTCTTCTTGCTTGTTATCAAACATATGTCTGACATATGAGGTTTAGATACCCATCAAGCAAATTCAGAGAGAGAGAGAGAGAGAGAGAGAGAGAGAGAGAGAGAGAGAGAGAGAATTTTCCATTCATACAATATGTTAGACTTCAAAATTAAGCCTAATAAGTTCATCATTCTTACCCGTTAGTCGTTCTTGATTTTAGATACCTGACCAAATTTGATAGTACATCTACTTCTTTATCTAAATCCGTGACCTGATCTTCTAAGCTGAAAACATAAGAATGCACAAGTGCAAAATGGCCTATAAATTTATCTATATTATGCTACGGTTTCATCTAAATCGAAAAAAGGCAAACATACATTGCTGATGTTTTTAGGGGTTAACCGTTTTACTTAATGAGAAAATGATCATATATCTTAACTTTCATTTTCTTGTATTTCGGTAGAGAAAAGGCGATACAGGAACCGCTTTAGGGTAAATAAACTATACAACTTACAAAAATCCTGTAGCAAAACTTACCCATTTATATATGAGTATGCTTCTGTAACTGTCAAACATATGAGGAGTACGCAAAATAATGATGCGTATACTTGAACTACCATTGGTTTCTTCATTTTCAATGTGCTGTAAAATAAGCAGGTTCCTTTAATAAAAATTGTTAAGTCAAATGTAGCCTCTCCAGACTGCGTTCCAACCTCACCCCTTATAAGACCGATCAGCTAAAGAAGACGGAACATAAAAAAGAAATGTAAAGAAAGCTTCCCACGCGTCCTTGCTTTATCTCGCGTCACGTCACGTTAAAATTGTATTTGTGGTTACCTGTAACTGAACTATGGGGTAATTATGCAGGGAAGCAAATACTGTAAGGGAGTGTTTCTTTAGACGATCAAATTTCGAGAGACCTCTAGGGATCATTATCGATAAATCTTATATTTAGCCTTTGAGAAAAAGTATGATTCCTTTAGCTTACATTAAATAATGATTTAAATAATTAAGTGTTTTTCCTGCTCCTTGTACAATATTCTAATTATTTGACTTTCAATTTTTTGGGTCAAGGCATTACTGTCATTATGGTCTTGAAGAACTGATTATTTTAAATTGTTCCCTTGCTACATAACTTTTAAGGAACCAACTGCATCCACTTTCGTAGGTCGGAAAATGAAGTCCTTCAGATGTCAAGCGGAAATTTGAACAATATAGAAAAAGTCGCAAGAAAAAAGGGGAGCACAAACATACGCATAAAAACCATATAAACAATTGATGTGCTTTTGATAGATGGATTGATAAATATATATACAGTATATACATGTATATATAAGCGTTTCACGAATTGCAGGAAATGGCACTTAGTGGCAGGTTGTGGTCGCCTCGATCATTATCAATTGATGATCTTAATGCAAACCACAGAAAAAAATCAAGGCATAAAATTGTGAATTTGGAAATGGATTTTAGGGGAAAAAAGTACCAAAAAACTCCCGGAAATTGCTTTTTATAAAGCATTTCTCGTCAACAAGTTCCCATCTTTACCTTTAAATAAGTTTAGCGCACTTTACAAGCCGCACGTAGGTTACTAAATCACATTTACACGTAGGCTGCTAGTGTACTTAAATCTGGCATGTGGGCTTAAATTGTCCTATAATACTTCAACAAGACTTTTTGGTAACAAAAAAAATTAGTAATGTCATGAGTTAACTATGATCTACACTGCCGCATACCTAAATATCGAAACACGGAAAAAGGGAAACTATTGGACATCAAATTTGAAGGACCCGCCTTAATGAGTTTTCTATTCCACTAATTTGATGCATTGTTTGCTTAGGCCCCTATTTCACACAGACCACGAATCCCACGAATCGCCAGGAATTGACAAATTTCAGGATTCGTGAGGATTCGTGAGATTTTGCCAATTTTCTGGTCTAATTCGACACGCTCACGATTCAGTTACGATACAGGTACGATAGTATTACGAATATTCGTGGGATTCGGCTGGAATCGTGAGATTTTGCCAATTTTCTGGTCTAATTCGACACGCTCTACGATTCAGTTACGATACAGGTGCGATAGTGTTACGAATATTCGTGGGATTCGGCTGGAATCGCACGAATATTGTCCAGAAATTCACAGGGATTTTTTGGAATCAGGAGTTCGTGGCCAGAACTTTGAACAGCTCAAAAATTTTGCCACGAATTCCCGATTGATCAAGAATTGCAAGAACTGACTACGATTATATACGAATCTGTTAAGAACTTCACGACCTGATTACGATTCAACCACGAATCCTGAAATTTTTAGTTCCTGGCGATTCGTGGGATTCGTGGTCTGTGTGAAATAGGGGCATCAAAGTTTTTGCTACCAATTCCTGTTGGTCAAGAAGTGCAAGAACTGACTACGAATATATACGAATCTGTTAAGAACTTAACGACCTGATTACGATTCAACCACGAATCGTGAAATTTGTCAATTCATGGCCTTTCGTGGGATTCGTGGTCTGTGTGAAATGGGGGCATTAAATGAACAATCATGCCCATCATACTGAACCTGACATGCGCACTTTCAGAAAAAAAATCATTCAAGTGACATTTCTCCCAACATGCAAATTATTAATTTCGTTTTTGTTTCACTTGATTTTTAAAGTGGTCTTAAACTCTTTCAATAGGATGAAAAAAAAGCAGTTGCAACTAACTTAGTCGATGTCGATTCATAAAGACCATTTCCATGGGGAGTATTGATAGCCAATTGGCTCTGTCACCGACAAACATGGTGCTGGGTTTTGAATACCATGGATATTTTTGTAAACATGATGTCTCATGTGGTGTGCTCATGGGGTTTGTGACACCTCTGTGGAATGTAATTTTGTGTCCAAAATCGCTGATTTCAGTTTTGGCATTAGGTTGTTGAAAAAGTGAGTGGAAAAAGTGCTCGAGAGAGAGAGAGAGAGAGAGAGAATACTAACAAGACATTTCGAACGTTTAGCAATAGCAATCCATGTGGAATATCGGTACTTTTTGACATGGTTTTTTTGGGTAATATCTGCAAATGCAGTTTATTTGGTAACGTTCTTGGTCAACAACATTCATTTCAGCCTGGAGAAAAGCAATTTTTACAGACATATACTTCCTTCCTCGAATTTTCGATTTTATTTCAGCTGTTGTGAAATGCTACGTATCTAAGAACAGATGCATTAAACTAAAAGTTTTTTCAACGTCTACACTTATGAGTTTATAAGTAGGCCTAATAAAAAGAACATGACACTTGCCATCTGTGTAGCACTGGGGTGTGCAAAATGTGATATCTACATTCTACAGTACTATTGCTCATTTGTGTCTTACTAAACTTTCATTGGGCAGTGGGTATGTACTTTTAAACGAAAAATATCAACAAAGTATTCCAATTAACCAAAAGTACTTAAGCAGTTGAAGTACCATGTCCAAATTGTGAACAAAGAGCCACACACACAACGTATGGCATAATCATTTCGATAAACAAAATATTATCTTTATACTGTAATTAACGTTTATATCTTAGAAAAGTTCAGCGTACATATGCCCAGATATATTATTATGCACCAACAATCACATCATCGGATAATGTCGCCAATCACGCACAATGAACAAAACAGCTAACCGCTAATATATATATATATCAGATGTGGGTGAAAAACAGGAAAACACGCATTTTATAATTCCAACCAATGACGTTGGTATCACCCATTTAATATTTTCACGCTGTTCCGAACGCAGAGTAGCAGAAAAAGCATGCCTCCAAAAGCGCATGCAAAAGTTAGTCTTCTAACAACAGGGTTTGCTGTCTGTAATTTTTCTGTTCTTTTCTTATGACCTGTGCTTAACATTGTATTCCAAAGGCTTGGTGTTTCCTTTTTGGATACTCACTCTTAACCCCTGCTCAAAAGAGAATTCGTGTATATATTAATTAGTCTCCCCCACCCCCAACACACCCACACACCCACCCACCACACACACACACACACAAACACTGTCTCACACACATACACACACACACACACACACACACACCACCACCACCACCAACACCAACACCAAGATTAAACACGAGTGTTTTAAGAGGGCATAACGGCATTTTAAGTGGACAACACCCCAATATGAAATGAGAAAGCGGAACAATTCGGCATTGTAGAAATGGTAATACCCAAGTGTAGCTGGTTTTTGTCGAGAGTTTCATTGATTTTTTGGACAGATTGCTACAGTTACTTTCACTGAAGACTAGAAAGCTATTACTGTCAAAAAGGGGTTTCTGAAACAACAATTTCATGTCCGCCAACTGCATCCGGATCTTCCTAAAACAACAGTTTCATGTCACGTGGCGCGTTCACGATGGGTGAACCACTTTATGTGAAGTCGACCTAAGGGCCGGGCGATTTGTGTGCCAACAACCAGGAATGTTAACTGAATTTAACCTTATCTGTATTTTAAAGAAGTATAATGATGCCCCTGTCGGGCGTAACTACCTGGCACTCTCCGTGATATGAAATAGTAAATTTAAATATTATATTATATTATATTATATTATATTATATTATATTATATTATATTATAGTCCAGTTTTCTCTAGTATAAGCATGGTCATCATACATGTTGGATAAACACCGATAGTATAACTGTATTGAAAAACCATATCCAGACCCAGGAATGATCTAACGGTTTGATCAGTGAAGCATAGCTAAGTGTGTCACTGGAGATGGGCAGAGAAATTCAGGTGCCTTCCTGTACATTGGCAACAAACACAGAAATGGTTTCCTTCCATTCCCTAGGTTTCAAATCTCTCGTTTAGTTTATGCACTTAACGAAATGATTCTTTGTCATAGTGCATTCTAAAAGTTTCGCCAAATATATTGTAATAAATGAGAAAATTGGTCCGAATTGACGTCGCAAGCTGAAAGCTGTAGCTTTAACACTTAGTTAAAGTAGTTGTTTTTATGTCAGAAACTACCTTAGTCAGGGTCCAGAGTTAAAGCGATATCAAAGGTAGTTTGAAAGCAATCCATAGAATTTTTGTTATTCTTATCAAAGATATTTCATATGTACATTGGAGTATAAAATTAAGTAAGAGAATTGCAGTAAGAAAATGCAGTAAGAGAATTCTTAACACAGATTCTTTTAAGGTAGAATACGCCCTTCACGTCCCTTTGCCGGGCCACAATACTTAATGTAATACTTAGCTCAGTTTTTAGTAAGCTCAGTTGTACTATATTTCAGTTTATTTATGTCTTCAAGTATATGTGTTGAAATAAGTACCTAAAGATACATGGTACAAATAATTTCTGTCTTTAAATGACTAACAGGAATGTTTCGTGCATTTTTCCTTTTCCATTTTGGTGTATTGAAACCGCAATAATCACATAAATATGAGAGGTTTGTTTTTAATAAATAAAGCAAATTGCTCAAAGCATGAACCTTCTTACCACACAAATATTCAGTTTTAGAATATTACAAGCAGTAAAAAGAAAATGAGTAAAGTTGACAAGATTTATGATGACTTAAATTTTGTTATCGACAATAAGAGGAAACGTCACTGTCTCTTTTATTTCTCACGTATTTTCTTGTCTGTCATCTCTCACGTCCTTATCTATTAGTCTTTCATCAAAATTTTATTCAAATGTCAAAAATAGAATTGACTCATAGAGATACTTTCCATTTACTTGCTAAATGAATTACTTTTCCAATTTCGAGCCTCAGGAGATTTCTGCGAATATGGCAAAGTATACCAAAACATCATCGTTGTAAATAATGCATTGTTGATTTTTTATTTCCCGAAAAGATGCGTCTGGTTTATATATATATCGAAAAGGAAAGTTGGGGTAAAATGGTTTTAACGTTGTATGAAATAAATATTGGATGGTGCCCAAACTGCCTCATCGCCCGGTGAGGTCGAAATTGGTTTCTTTCTGACAAGACAGAGTCCATTTTGGAAATCATATAGGCAAGGCGAAGCCCTTGCACTGTGTGGCGTCACACGATACTTGAAAAAGTGCAAAAACTCGCGAGAAGGGGGGTAAACTTTTCAACCACTTTTTAATAATAAGGGCGAAACTCTATGTCTTTTTTTAAAGCAATGCTGTTATGCAATAGGCTGTATTGTTGGATCAATTATGTCAGATTTTATTCGTTACCCCATCGCACTTGCTGGCCAGTCATAATTTCTGACACGCTCTCCTCCAAATCGCCCGAAATCTCGCTTGATCACCAGACTTTGGCCAATCTTGGGTGATTTCGATTGGACATAGACCGGGAACATAGTTACTTTATGAACAAGTAAAAGGGGGATCTCCAAATTTTCCATATTTTTAAAGATGCTAGCCGTTGCAAGCAAATGCACGAGGAGTTATTAAAAATGTAAACGATTGGTATAGTTGGTCTCTTTTACAGTAGCTGATGTTATATTGTTCTTATATGTAGGACAACATGTAAATGCAAAATGCAATAGGCCTACTTCGAGTTTATCATTTTTCTACGTTTTTTTTTTTCGAAAAATATCTTGTTATTACACAAGAGAAATGGTAGTGTTATGGTTGCACGAATTCCCCTTCTCATAAGTGCACTCAGTACACATTCCACAGACTATGGTCATACTATTTACTTCTCTTCTTTGCAAGTTCATATGCTTTTATACTAGTAATTGGATCATTTCCTTGTCGTGTAACCATTTGTCCATTAATTGCTTCTCTATAATGCTTTTCTATAATNCCAAATATATTGTAATAAATGAGAAAATTGGTCCGAATTGACGTCGCAAGCTGAAAGCTGTAGCTTTAACACTTAGTTAAAGTAGTTGTTTTTATGTCAGAAACTACCTTAGTCAGGGTCCAGAGTTAAAGCGATATCAAAGGTAGTTTGAAAGCAATCCATAGAATTTTTGTTATTCTTATCAAAGATATTTCATATGTACATTGGAGTATAAAATTAAGTAAGAGAATTGCAGTAAGAAAATGCAGTAAGAGAATTCTTAACACAGATTCTTTTAAGGTAGAATACGCCCTTCACGTCCCTTTGCCGGGCCACAATACTTAATGTAATACTTAGCTCAGTTTTTAGTAAGCTCAGTTGTACTATATTTCAGTTTATTTATGTCTTCAAGTATATGTGTTGAAATAAGTACCTAAAGATACATGGTACAAATAATTTCTGTCTTTAAATGACTAACAGGAATGTTTCGTGCATTTTTCCTTTTCCATTTTGGTGTATTGAAACCGCAATAATCACATAAATATGAGAGGTTTGTTTTTAATAAATAAAGCAAATTGCTCAAAGCATGAACCTTCTTACCACACAAATATTCAGTTTTAGAATATTACAAGCAGTAAAAAGAAAATGAGTAAAGTTGACAAGATTTATGATGACTTAAATTTTGTTATCGACAATAAGAGGAAACGTCACTGTCTCTTTTATTTCTCACGTATTTTCTTGTCTGTCATCTCTCACGTCCTTATCTATTAGTCTTTCATCAAAATTTTATTCAAATGTCAAAAATAGAATTGACTCATAGAGATACTTTCCATTTACTTGCTAAATGAATTACTTTTCCAATTTCGAGCCTCAGGAGATTTCTGCGAATATGGCAAAGTATACCAAAACATCATCGTTGTAAATAATGCATTGTTGATTTTTTATTTCCCGAAAAGATGCGTCTGGTTTATATATATATCGAAAAGGAAAGTTGGGGTAAAATGGTTTTAACGTTGTATGAAATAAATATTGGATGGTGCCCAAACTGCCTCATCGCCCGGTGAGGTCGAAATTGGTTTCTTTCTGACAAGACAGAGTCCATTTTGGAAATCATATAGGCAAGGCGAAGCCCTTGCACTGTGTGGCGTCACACGATACTTGAAAAAGTGCAAAAACTCGCGAGAAGGGGGGTAAACTTTTCAACCACTTTTTAATAATAAGGGCGAAACTCTATGTCTTTTTTTAAAGCAATGCTGTTATGCAATAGGCTGTATTGTTGGATCAATTATGTCAGATTTTATTCGTTACCCCATCGCACTTGCTGGCCAGTCATAATTTCTGACACGCTCTCCTCCAAATCGCCCGAAATCTCGCTTGATCACCAGACTTTGGCCAATCTTGGGTGATTTCGATTGGACATAGACCGGGAACATAGTTACTTTATGAACAAGTAAAAGGGGGATCTCCAAATTTTCCATATTTTTAAAGATGCTAGCCGTTGCAAGCAAATGCACGAGGAGTTATTAAAAATGTAAACGATTGGTATAGTTGGTCTCTTTTACAGTAGCTGATGTTATATTGTTCTTATATGTAGGACAACATGTAAATGCAAAATGCAATAGGTCTACTTCGAGTTTATCATTTTTCTACGTTTTTTTTTTTCGAAAAATATCTTGTTATTACACAAGAGAAATGGTAGTGTTATGGTTGCACGAATTCCCCTTCTCATAAGTGCACTCAGTACACATTCCACAGACTATGGTCATACTATTTACTTCTCTTCTTTGCAAGTTCATATGCTTTTATACTAGTAATTGGATCATTTCCTTGTCGTGTAACCATTTGTCCATTAATTGCTTCTCTATAATGCTTTTCTATAATATACTGATAATGCCACTTTCTGTGTCAATGACTTACAGATCATCGTTTGATTCCTTTCCACCAAAACCAGACCTACCCACGCATTTATTTTATGATTTTAGTAGATCTAGAAACTATCGATAAATGACATCGACAGAATACGCAGTTTCAAAATGTCTCTCCTTTTTCTTATTGCAGGGCATGTTTACAGGAAGTGTCTCTGGAGATTCACTCCTGCACTGAGGTGACTTATTTTCACACCGTTTATTAAAGGCGCGGGCGTTAATTAAGAAAATCCATGGGGTTTATTATACATATCGCCCTATGATATTAAAGCTTAGTAACTCATAATCACTTTACATTGATACACTGTAGGTAACTTGTATTATATAAACGTTTGATTAATTTTGAGCATTTTTCTGTCATTTGAAACAAACACAGAGCATTGGAAGTCAAACAGCTCTGCGATTTGAAACATGGTAAACAAACAAGCAAAAAACAAGCAAAAAAAAAANTTTTAAAGCAATCCATAGAATTTTTGTTATTCTTATCAAAGATATTTCATATGTACATTGGAGTATAAAATTAAGTAAGAGAATTGCAGTAAGAAAATGCAGTAAGAGAATTCTTAACACAGATTCTTTTAAGGTAGAATACGCCCTTCACGTCCCTTTGCCGGGCCACAATACTTAATGTAATACTTAGCTCAGCTTTTAGTAAGCTCAGTTGTACTATATTTCAGTTTATTTATGTCTTCAAATATATGGTTTGAAATAAGTACCTAAAATACATGGTACAAATAATTTCTGTCTTTAAATGACTAACAGGAATGTTTCGTGCATTTTTCCTTTGCACATTTTGGTGTATTGAAACCGCAATAATCACATAAATATGACTATCTTGAATATCAATTAAAGGTTGAGAGAGGTATGTTTTTAAGAAATAATGCAATCTGCTCAAAGCATGAACCTTCTTACCACACAAACATTCAGTTTTAGAATATTACAAGCAGTAAAAAGAAAATGAGTAAAGTTGACAAGATTTATGATGACTTAAATTTTGTTATCGACAATTAGAGGAAACGTCACTGTCTCTTTTGTTTCTCACGTATTTTCTTGTCTGTCATCTCACACGTCCTTATCTATAAGTCTTTCATCAAAATTTTATTCAAATATCAAAAAATAGAATTGATTCATAGAGACACTTTCCATTTACTTGCTAAATGAATTACTTTTCCAATTTCGAGCCTCAGGAGATTTCTGCGAATATGGCAAAGTATACCAAAACATCATCGTTGTAAATAATGCATTGTTGATTTTTTATTTCCCGAAAAGATGCGTCTGGTTTATATATATCGATAAGGAAAGTTGGGGTAAAATGGTTTTAACGTTGTATGAAATAAATATTGGATGGTGCCCAAACTGCCTCGTCGCCCGGTGAGGTCGAAATTGGTTTCTTTCTGACAAGACAGAGTCCATTTTGGAAATCATATAGGCAAGGCGAAGCCCTTGCACTGTGTGGCGTCACAGGATACTTGAAAAAGTGCAAAAACTCGCGAGAAGGGGGGTAAACTTTTCAACCACTTTTTAATAATAAGGGCGAAACTCTATGTCTTTTTTTAAAACAATGCTGTTATGCAATAGGCTGTATTGTTGGATCAATTATGTCAGATTTTATTCGTTACCCCATCGCACTTGCTGGCCAGTCATAATTTCTGACACGCTCTCCTCCAAATCGCCCGAAATCTCGCTTGATTTCCAGACTTTGGCCAATCTTGGGTGATTTCGATTGGACATAGACCGGGAACATAGTTACTTTATGAACAAGTAAAAGGGAGATCTCCAAATTTTCCATATTTTTAAAGATGCTAGCCGTTGCAAGCAAATGCACGAGGAGTTATTAAAAATGTAAACGATTGGTATAGTTGGTCTCTTTTACAGTAGCTGATGTTATATTGTTCTTATATGTAGGACAGCATGTAAATGCAAAATGCAATAGGCCTACTTCGAGTTTATCATTTTTCTACATTTTTTTTTTCGAAAAATATCTTGTTATTACACAAGATAAATGGTAGTGTTATGGTTGCACGAATTCCCCTTCTCATAAGTGCACTCAGTACACATTCCACAGACTATGGTCATACTATTTACTTCTCTTCTTTGCAAGTTCATGTGCTTTTATACTAGTAATTGGATCATTTCCTTGTCGTGTAACCATTTGTCCATTAATTGCTTCTCTATAATGCTTTTCTATAATTTACTGATAATGCTACTTTCCGTGTCAATGACTTACAGATCATCGTTTGATTCCTTTCCACCAAAACCAGACCTACCCACGCATTTATTTTATGATTTTAGTAGATCTAGAAACTATCGATAAATGACATCGACAGAATACGCAGTTTCAAAATGTCTCTCCTTTTTCTTATTGCAGGGCATGTTTACAGGAAGCGTCTCTGGAGATTCACTCCTGCACTGAGGTGACTTATTTTCACACCGTTTATTAAAGGCGCGGGCGTTAATTAAGAAAATCCATGGGGTTTATTATACATATCGCCCTATGATATTAAAGCTTAGTAACTCATAATCACTTTACATTGATACACTGTAGGTAACTTGTATTATATAAACGTTTGATTAATTTTGAGCATTTTTCTGTCATTTGAAACAAACACAGAGCATTGGAAGTCAAACAGCTCTGCGATTTGAAACATGGTAAACAAACAAGCAAAAAACAAGCAAAAAAAAAAAAAAACNCCCCCCCCCCAAAAAAAAAAAAAAAAAAAAACAGTCCACCTTAAAAGGTATTAAAGAATTGATTGATTTATGTGCGAAGCGAAATTACTTGACAATTCGCAAGTATGCGTCAATAACTTTGTAACTACACTTGGTAAAATCGAGTTTTTCAAAATTTCTAAACGCTGTTTTAAGTATTTTCCTGTCTTAATGTATGTGACACATACTCCTTATACTTTATATGCACATTGTCAGTAGATGTACGAGTTCAGTTGCTAATGATGAATCTAAATACGTCTATGTACCTTTCACCAGCACGCTATGTAAATAAATAAAATACACACAAAACAAAAGAGACTTGACAGACGCCAGAAATCTATAGCAGACCTTGAGTTAGGAGAATACATATCTTATCAACTGAGATTACCGTCTTGTCTTGCGTGATTCTGAAGTTGTCTAATGGGTTCTCGTTTGACTACCCATATCTGATACCATCTGCAAATGATCACGCTAAGAAGGCATCGTTAAATAATCAAATCAGATCATCTGGCACTGGGTCATTTAATCCATGCGGTCACGACTTCGGCAGTAGAATACTGTTTTCTATCTTTCTATGGCTCCGTTATGTATACAGTTATAGCTTTTTAAGCTAACGAAACATGGAAATACCTGTGACTGGCCAAGATTTGTTATAGGTAACACGAATTAGAAACAACTTGTCAAACTTTCTTAACTGAATTATTTTTGCCTTGAAGTTGTGTCAGATGAACACCCTAGCACCCAAAGGCAGAAGGAATGTTAAAGTCATGTTATTCTTTGAATAATTATTATATAAATCTAGCTTTATGATAGGAAATGTTATTTTAATAACACCTATTCTCAACTAATGGTATTCATACAGAAAACAGTGGACATACCTTTTTGTATGAAGCCTATTTGATTGATACAAATTAACAAAAGTTACCGATTCGTCCTTTTCTAAAGTCAAATATACGAAAAATACATACCAATTTATCTGAAAGCGGAATCCTTTGCGCAAAAGTTCACTTATTGACTTGTCGTCTGCTGCACAATCACGTTACCAGTAGATCACTAGTGTCGCCTGTCAGATTTATACAAACCAATGAAACACTAATCGACGTAACAGGGGACAGTATGTTAATGACTAGCGCACCTGAGCATCGATTCATTAGTCATTATGTTTAGATAAATCCATAAGCAAAAGTTTGCAAAACCCACCTGTTTGTGCCAATATACCGACTAATGGACTCTGCGTGAACTAAACTGATTGGGTTAATAGACTATCATGAAGTAATTCGATCGGTACATATACATTTCAATACCGCTGGCAGATGCATTTATTAGTACAACTTCCCCTTGTAGTACGAGAGAAATGAAATTAAATGGAATCTACCTGAATGCTTTTCAACGCAACCCAAAAAATGCTGAACAGATCAATACTTCATACATTTTTAACGAATAAGAATAGAAACGGAAATTTTGTCCGGACTGATAGGCACGATTCTGGTGACGCAGATGAAACAAATAGCATAAACCGGATATAATATCATTATTAAGTCATCACAAAGTAGATTTTAACATGTTTATGCACCGAAGAATACGGTTATTTTAGAAAACGATTAAAAACTCTTGAGAATTCAATTGCATTTCGTTTGATTTTATTGACAATCCTTTGGGAGAAGCTACATCTTTTAAGAACTATTGAGCATCTGCTCCGTGTCTGTGCCGGGAACCCAAGGGGTATTAATAGGTGTGCAGTGATCTGTATTACCTTAAATCACGTCCTAATCCAGTCTTTTTTCACTCTCTTATCATGTTTCTTAAATAATTTAATCTCTTGTGATTGTATGCTGGAGTTTAATATCTGTATGTGCCCTTGCAGGCATGCTGGATTTTCTAAAGTATAGTTTAAAACTCCGTCGTGAAAGCGGAAAAGGTCTGTTGGGAAATTCCTCTAAGAATGAAATTGAAATAACGGTAATGGAGTTAATTCTTTTGACATTTCCTTTTTTATTCACGCTTAGGAGCCTAAACCAGACAAGTAAATTTATCTAAGACAACCTACTATTTTTCGGATAAAATTTTCATTTGGAGGCAATCTAAAATATCTCTTTAAGTTTAATCTATACAAAGAGTTTGTTGGCGGTATTTTAAAGCTTTTTAATGGCCCAATTTGAAGGATCTGACTCAGTCACTTTTTACAATTTCATATTGGGACAAATCCTCCCCCCCCATCTCTCTCTCTCTCTCTCTCTCTCTCTCTCTCTTTTTGTGAGAATGGACTTGAATGCTTGAACTGTGGGGGCCTAACTTTTATGAAGTATTGACGTCAATGCAATGGCAAAACGGTCATCTAACGAATCATCTTCCCCTGCACCCCTTCTGCAATTCCTGTGTCAGATACTGGTTAATAAGGTTTCTAAGAAACATGTGGCAAGCACATCGTGGATATTAAATCAAATTGTATTGGTCAAAGAAGGAAGTTCACATTAGTGTTCACGACATAAAAATGGCCGTAAAAGCACGTTCGTCGGAAGTGCGTTTAGGTGCTATTCCAGTAATACTGAGGAGCGCCAGGCTGTTGTACGAAGGAACAGTCTCCAGTAAGAAATTGCCATAAGTTTTGAGAAATGACGTACTTTTGAGAGATAGAGATAAACAGCTGTTATGTCATAGGCTTCACATATATGTACATCATTAAGGAAATTAGGATACAGGCCTCGTCACGCATATGAAAAATATTGCTTACGTGTTACATGCAACTTCTGAAATACTTATGAAAGCATAGCCTTGTAACGGAGAATATGTCAAATTTGAAAAGACTGAAATGAAAAGCAATTGGGATGAAGTAATCGCATACTGTGTTTGTCTTGATACATCTATACATGTATTTGTGAAAGGAACATCGAGGCACCTGTAAACTGAACTTATTGTCCAACTTGATGTCGCAAAACTCGGCAATTCAAACACTGTCAATGTTTTTGTGGTATTTAGAAACGTCAACACATCAAAGCAACAGCCGAGCGTGCGGCTGATTGGCCAATTTTATAAAAGTCCGTTTTCATCGATCGCCATTGAAAAATATTGAAGTTATGCAAAAAAAGTCAAGCAAAGTTGAATAATGAAAGTTTCCTTGACAGTACTTTCGCGTGTTGACACACGTGAAAAAGTAATGAATATAAAATGAGATGTGCTTACAGAATGGCCGGTTTCCACTGTAAGTCTTAGAAGCTTTGTGGATAATCTTGGAAAAACCTTTAACACTCCAAGGTTAATGCGTTTTCGGCTTGAGTACAAAAGAAATTTCAAGAACGAAGCTATATTCCCTAGAAAACCCTAGAACAATGTGAATCAAAGTGTTCTGTCAAATTATTTGAATGGCGAAAAACACGTTACAAGATAATTTTCTTACTCTAAAAATTTCAACAACCTTCCGGACCATTTGAAACAAACAATACTGGGTAAAGATCCTTCTGTTCCACAAAGTACTGTTTGGATGTTACGAGAAAGCTTAAACTTTCAATGAGTGACATACATGTGACAATGAAGACAATTTCGCAACATTGCCATTTGAATCAACGGAACAATTTAGTACAATAAGATGTAATTGGCAATATCGTAGGAAATGCGCTACTCTGGTGATAACTACAATATGATTTCTTTACAAATTTACCCAAAATGTCGCCAAAATGACTGATCGATTTCTTTAACCCTCCTCTTTTACACATTCACTCTCCTCCAGTGCAATTTAACGTGTTGGTATGAAGTCTGACAGACAGACATAAGCTATATTAAGAATGTATCACCATTATAGGCTGTATGCATACAGCTGATTGGAAGATATATAATCTAGCACGAAACAGAAGCACCTTTTAATGCTTTATGATAAAAATATATCATGGTTTCCAGTGTTTTAATGATCTTTAAAATTGACAGTTAAACTGAAAAAATGATCGTAAGATCAAGATGTTTTCTTGGATATCAGGAGACAGACCCAACCATTGTTTGAACATTAGCCGTGAGAAACTGATTAACCCCCCTTTACACTGGACGGCATCCTTTCTGCGTCTCGTAGTACGGCCCCGTTTGTGAGTAAGAAATAATGATTTATGTAGCTAAATGTTCACAAGTGAAACGGAGCTAGGTTTTTGTTCAAAATTAAATAAGAAATATGACTGAAAATTGCCATTTATTAATATGACGAAATGTAATATCATATGAAGTTACAAGACGGGGGATAGTAACAAAATCAAATTAAATGATCAGACATACATCCCCCATACAAAGGAGCAAAATGTTGGCAAAGAGCAAAACAATGGCCAAAATAATACTTTACGTGCCGACAACTGACCGATCATTGAGCATTCATTCTGCAACCAAAGCGATGCTTGTGCCTCCTTTCTACGACCACAGCGATGTCAGTTTCATGCCCATACAAATAGAAAGGACGCCGTCCAGTGTAAAGGGGGATTTCAAGACCGTTTCTATGGCCGTATATTGGAGGATTTGATAGAGGCGACAGACTTGGCACCGCCAAAAGCATTCGGTATTAGCATATATGGCTCCGCTTATCTACTGCATTTTCAATGACACCATCCATAGTACGAATAAAGCTAAATCAGAGAAAAGGGTGTTAAAGGTCATTCAATAATTTTCAATAATTTTGATGTTTGATATCATAGATTAGCATTGTTCCAATTTACATTTACGAATTTAAGCCGACTAGTTACATTTCAGGTAGCCCTTCAATGTTGCTGATAAACGACTCCTAGTATAGTCAAACCTTGAAAACGGTTAGTGTGGTCCGATATACCGGTGAATTCAGAATCTTTCGGTGCCGAGTCTGGTAGTTGGGTAGGCCTGGTTATCCTCGCGGAGAAAAGAGATTTAACACGCCTCACGTCAAGTGTTAATTGCAAAATAAGAACACTTTATTTCAGTTTTGATGCACAAAAAATATAAAGTCTGACCCGTCTTTAGAATCTCATGTAGGATAAGAAACTATGATAAACAGTTTTGTAATATGTTTTGTTAAACAGTATTTGGTTCTGTGCTTATCGGACTGTTTACGAAGAGAGTAGCTTAATGATACCTAGTTAATTGGTTACCCTTTTTTGACACTTAACCAAACATATATAAGATTGATGCGGATAAGGCAATGGTCTGAGGAGGACCCTAAAATGCACATACCCTTGCCTTGCCCACTACTACTTAGCAATCAGTGTACAGTAGTAAATATATAGTTATGCTAGACTAATACGGGAAAAGCACATAGTGGATAAAAACCAGAAAAAATACTACTCCAAGTACACTGTACTTGTTTGTTTGATAAGATGCAATTATTGACTGTCGAACAGTTAGCCATATTATGACCATTTACGGAGTTTTATTTCATTTCAAAATCCTTTGAAGGAATTAAATTATTATTCACTTTTAATGTTGAGGTAAGAGGTGAAAATACATATCTGCTCTGGAGATAAATCCATTAGCCTAATGCCTATGGGCACGGAGGTCGTTATAATTAAGGTCAACTTAATGTCAAGGTCGCCTAGTTGAAGCGACATCACGTATTCGCAGAACGTCAAATATTTATAACAGAAAAATGGGTTTTCAATGACCACATTGCTCTTGGACCTTAGAAATTTTCTGAAAAATACTTAAAGCATTCAGGACCGACCACAAAAGTATAAAAGGTCCCAGATCATTTCAATTTTCTTTAGAGTGTGTCCCCTTGTACATGTGTGAGTGAAGACTGTAATTTACAATGAAACTAATTACTATCTAGTAATCGTGGAAGGTGTACTAGTAGAAACTTAAACGGGTATTCCTTTAATTACAAACTGCGTTCTACATTATATCATATATACTATGTATGATTAGACTGGCCTTTGACGAGTGGGCTTAATGAAGACAACACCGGTCTGGTCATTACCTAGTTCATCTAAGAGATTATCTTATTATAATAAAGTCCAGATAAGATGCAGTACAATTGCTTGCTGCAGCATAATGAATTGGTCCTTAATATCTTGATACAATGCACTAACAGTTGAATTGATAATTTCAATTTTATAAGTGTGCTCACTTGTGCGAGTGGGCACAGCTACGACCTGTACGTTATAAAAGCGTTCACCCTTGTGATTCATTTTTAGAACTTATAGCCATATATTTTTGTAGTTCATTTTCAATTCAGTGTCTCCAGACAGCGGTCCTTTTTTTAATCCTAAGCTATTAGATTGCTTTAATCAGTTTCATCAGTGGGTTTATAGCGCACACAATAGTAACACGGGTTAACGTACTTGTAGATTATGGGCGTGATGTGCAGTATCTAACCGTCAAGGCCAAATGGTCTCCTAAGATATGCATATCTTTGCACGAATTTAAGTTAGAATACGCAAAATAAATGGTGTTATTTTGAGGACTATAATCATACATCCTCTCGGCACTAAGTTTAATTTTCTCATGTTGTTAAAGAAACATAACGGTGAATCGTCACATTTGGGCGTCGTGATCATTTCCTATTATAGCTTTTTGGCTGATATCAATTGACCATCGTAACTGAACTTGTTGAATATAATTGTGTAGTCGAGAAACCCAGTGGGATGAACGGTTTGTAAAATTTTGAAGCTGACTCAAGCAGAATGATGATTTCAAACGCGTGCTCACAGAGAACCAGACGGATATTTTTGATTCAAATTGTAAGGCATTGTAACACTTACTCACTGGCCGATTTTCACAATTTCCATTGGTGACTCACAAAGCACAGTGAGACTCTACTGCCGTGCATAGATCACAGGATGCCCAATTTTAACGAATAAATTGACTGATTCTGATTGAAGCAAAGTAAAGGCACTTTTCTCACATCGTGATTGTCAAGTGTTTGGTAATCTACTTTTGTTAAATATTGGCACTCAAACAAAATATCCCAGCGCAATAACATGTTGATATGAGTAATTCTCTGAGGTGGTCGAGAGTTTAGTAGTCTGGTTTTGCTCTTCTTTTGTGTTTTATGTACATGGTAACACCCTAGTTTAACATGATAATGTTTCATACTACACGTAGGTATGAGTAATATTTTAAAGCACTCAAGTGTTTTGAGTCTACATTTTTCTCTTTTGGTATCGCCAAAACATGATACCTCGGTGAAATTTAAACGCTACTGGGCGGCGGGTCAATTTCAGTCGTTTAGGCGTTCTTCTTACACAGCAAAAATATACGTAGTTTGATCGCCCTATAGGTCAGATTAAGAATATTCCGTGTGTATTGAATAAATTGGTTTGTATTCAGGAAACCCGTGGGTTTTCTCAGTGGTAAGTTAGACTCAGGTCTCCCTCGTTGTATTTTTCATTGTAAAATCAACCCCAGAGACTGTTTAAACAAACATTGCGTTTCTCTGTGACCTAAAACTAAATGAACATGCATAAGTAACCATAACATCACTTTTCCGAGTCACTCACTGTTTAATGTGTCTGCACCGCCTTGAAAGGCGAGTCATTCACTTCTTGGAATTTGAAAGAGCTTGCAAATTCTCTTGAGAACGGTCTGTTGGCAAACGTACACGTTTTAGTAGCGTTTGCTCAGACACTTTAAAATCTACATGTAGTTTGTTTCCGGGTACACTTTTTATGTTGCCTTTTCAATATTGGCTGATCAAAGCAGCTGCTAGGTAGTGCAACTGTGTTTTTTTTATGGAAAGTGTTTTCCAGAACAATTTTTTGCGCGATAAAACATTACCATATTTTATATACATAACCATTTGATACTCGTAGTAATAGAAAAGTAGATCAACATGTTTCACTAACCAGTTCTCTATACAGTGTAAGAACGCCAGTAACGACCTTCGATTCATTTCACAAAAGAACAACACAGGAATAAAATGGTAATATTAGTATCTTTCTATATTTTCAATGCACATCTTATATATACAAACGTTTTGTACATAACAATGCTCAGGCAACCCTGGCTTCATCTAAAACTGGGACTGAAATTTGGAGTACCTTTACTCCTCAATATGACACAATAAGGCTTAGCCTACTATAAATAAAACGCAAAACAAACTAAAACATGAACTAAAGCTCGACTTAAGTATCTTTGGGTAGATCAGTTCATGACCAGCAAGTGGTAAAAGTACTTCGCATACTTGTGCAAGCACTATTGTATCGGTTTGACCGAGTCAAGCATTCGGAATAGCTATTCTTTGGTTTTTGCTATACCAGAGTCATTTCTCCTTTGGGATTTGGTTCAACTAATTGCGCTTGAATCTTGATCTGTTCAGTATTTGTCAAATCATGGGACTTTCACATTAAACAATTGAACCTTTCAGTAAAGAGATAAGTGTCAGTTTGTTTCCTATGAGAAACTGTCGGGTGCAGCAGGATGTAGGAGAGGTGGGCCTCTTCTTCTAAATGTAGGTGTTCCTGGACGTGCGCATACGGCATACATGCTGGCGTTGATATGATACGAAAAATTGTTCAAAACTGCAGGAATGTTTCTCACAATGGCATACTGCGCCATCGTCTATATAATATTGAGATATTACATGTCTTGGGTTCAATTGTGCTTACATAAAGTGAATAACTTAATAAATATAGTGAAAGAGCAAAATATACAAATACTTTATCTGAGGGTCTCACTGATAAAATATGGTACGAAAATAAATTACTCTCCAACCAGTCTCTTTTATATCATCCGCGAAGTAAGGTTAGAAGACGAACCCAATTCGCATCGTCCGGAAGTCTATGTTATCTTCGTTTTCCGCTTTCAAAAAGTTTCCTGAAATCTGCAAAACTCATACCTCCCAGAGCAAGCACGGGTTCACGATGCCGACTTCCTCTAGCTCTTTCTAAAGTACTTATAGCAACATCGATGTTGTCAAGTCCGGCTATACCTATAAAACATCAAGAAATAAGCAAATTCAGAAAATTTCTCAGACACGTGCGTTGTGAATAAAGTTCATATATGGAAGGCTATGATTGGCTCATATTGATCATCTGACCACTGTGACGTCACACTTAAGTGAACATAAACTGTGAGATTAAATGAAAAACCAACAAGTACACGTTAAGTTTTAGAAAAAAATGTGACCTTCCAGTAAAGAACTTTTGCAAGTCTAAAAAAGTATTGCAGTTCAAAGTGTGTTCAAATCCTGCACAATCCTTTGAATACACTTCAAAGATTTGCGTCTTTTATAATTAAGTCTACTTAATGACAACCTACTCGCAATGGCGTTCACTATATGTTCCTAATGACACAGTATCGACTTCTCAAACGTCTTATATTTCATTAAGAGCACGGAAGGTGAGAATCTTTGAGCAAGACACAATGGGGGGACAGGTGGGTCGGTTACTGGAGTTAAAAGTCACCAAAAATATCTATATGTCAGCCTTAAACCAATAAACACTATTGGAAACATGCAACTGCAAAGGCAACGTACTAGGACACCCATAACACACAAGGAAGGAAACTAATTAGTAAGCGAAGAAAACACATCTATGGAAAAGGTGCTCCTTTGAAATTCGTAATAGTTAACGAAGAGGTAATCTAGCGTAAATTAGCTATAGCGCCCGAGAATAAAGTGTTAATAGATAAGTAAACAAAATTTGAAACTTTGGATCGATAAGTTAGAACAATTCTACGCAAAAGTCGGAGTTAATTAAGTATCGACGAAAACACGCTCACTGGTTTGTTACGGCTTAGGTATGTTATTTTTGAAATTTAATAGCTTACTCAAAGAAAATCGTTTACACTGTTCCCAATTGGCTTCTTTAAATGAGCGTGGAGATCAATCTGATTCATAAAGAGTATACTAGGGTACTGTATAAGATCAAGATACTTTATGGCCTTTAGAGTTTCAAAGGCATACTTTGTCGTGATCAGGTTATGACCTAATCTTAACAAGTATTATTTAACACAAGAGACGCCTCCCTTTTAAGTCAAGTTCCAAACCTTCGACATTGTTTTCTTAAAAAACATTGTTGTCATGATAAACGATAGAGACCCTTCAAGGCAAATGACGATAAAAGACATAAAGCAACGCTACCGGCAAGAATAGTTACCAATCGACTTATAAAAAAGGCGTTTCTTTGTACAGTTGTGTTTTACAGGATCTTCTCAATGACTTTGAATGGATAAAAGAAAGGCTAATAAATTTTGCACACAATGAGTATGTCATGACATTTTGTATTGCAACTTATGTACACGGTTGTCTATAATTACAAAGTGATATATCATTCCGTATGAAGGAACAAGTCTCCAAAAGCGAGATATAACCGGAAGGCAATCGATTATGTCAATAGGCTGAATGTGAATGGCATTTGAACGCGAAGTTAAGAACAAATTAACAGAAATAGCCAAAACACAATTTTTCATGGAGAGTAAACAAGAATCGGCGACATTGTTGCACAATATCTACTCAGTTCCGGAGTCAGGACGTGGTCGGGGGTGGACCGCAAGCCAAAGCAAGACTAGGTGCAAGCCACGGTCTGCACCCATTCAGACTACGTTGGTTTATGAAAAGAAATTAAGGACAATAAGAGTGACAAAATGATGCAGGGGTATTGAATACCACATTGCCAGGTGCTTTAGTTATGTGCTGATATCAGAGATCCGTGTCCGACATGAAGAGGACACGGGGGTGACACCATAGTTAGTGCCTTTCTGTACCATGTTCTCGGATGTCACCGCTAAGGTCAACTTATACGGTTTAGACAATCACGTACTCGGACATCACTGACATGCGAGCCCCAGTGTCAGTACGTTCTATGCACTTAGACGCTTAGTAACGAATAGACGTATAATTAACGTATATTTCATTGCCATTATATCCACACGTATTACGCTCATTAAGTTATAATTATCATACGGGCAAACTTGACAAGTTCATTTGCCAGCTTGACCTGCTATTTTCATTTTCATGTTTCCATAATTTATGTTAAAGTCCAAGGTTATTATGCGTACGGGGTAAATGTTATAAGTACCATAAATGTAGGGGTTTGTTATAGAATTTGCATTTCACCGTAAACATCCAATATAGTATAACGAAAAATGAAACAAGATTAATATAAAAACGAAAAATGGAGGATACAATACCACAAGCACACGGGTGGATGGATTAAATACGTCATACAATTAAACACACACTTAATATGTTATATAATTAGATTGTGTACCATAAAAAATATTAGATTTGCTTTGAAAATAAAAATTCTTTTACTGTTGAAAGCTACTGTAAGGAGGCATGGATGGAAAGAAGGAGGAAGGATAAAAGGTATGATAAGTAGGATTATAAACAATCCTCATCACAAATGATTTACTGTCAGCAAGGCATCTGAAAATTGCATTACTTTTTTCTTTGAATAAAAAAGAAACGATGATTGTTCTCAACTTTTGTCACATGTAGGCAGACACAAGCTGACAATAATGCATCGATGCTAACCTTGTCAATATAATTTTAGCGCAGATTTGAACGAAGTCGACTGCTGAGCATCGTTCTATAAAGAAAAAAAAAACAATTTCAACAATAACACGTGAAATATTCAATTTGCTGCTGACGACTCTAGGAAGTGGTTGCCGCAGTAAATGATCAGTGATACCACACACCAGGTTAGTAACTGGTTAACAGGGAGGGGTACTTACTCGGTTTAAATTGATAACGAGATGAAGGGGAATGGTGCTTACTCGGTCTTTTAACCCTGTGGTGGACCTTTCTGGATTCTAATAAAACTTGTACTATTTTGTCGGCTACTCTGTTGGCTTTGTAGTCACTGTCTTGAACCTCCGGAAGCATCGATTCCTCTGGGACTGTGTCTAAATTTGGCAGAACGTATCCTCGGGCGGATGGTATGAGTAGAGAGGCTACAGTTAGTAGTAAAAATAATCGGAGCACGATTGACCACGCTGTTTGTGACGTCGTCATAATCTTTGGTTCAAACCTGGAAAGAAAAACAAATCAAAAATAAGCAGTGTATATAGATGCGGAAAATTTTTTTAAAAAATTAGCTAATTGAAAAGCTCTGTTTAATTAAACTTACCAAGTAAAACCAAATGATCTAAAAAAGAAAATTAAGATACAGTTTAACTTGGCCATCTTCACTAAGCGACACAGCTTGAAATGATGTCTCACACGCTGCTCGACAGCTTTTTAAATAAATAACCTCTACACACTTGGCAAGCAATAAGTCATCAGTTGAATTAATAGCTCCTTGCACCGCTGAGAACACCCACCTGAGGCAAAAGAAAAAACAGCAAGTTTTCTATTGACAGCTCCTTGATTAACTTATAGTATCAATTGAAACTTATTCCTGACTGGTTTCATTGCAATATAATATCTGTATGAGAAGCACGCAGTAAAATCGATCTTATGAGTGGTGCACCGCTCCTGCGGTGTGCTCAGCTCAACGTGCACTCAACTAACTGATCACTCACATAGCCCACGAGCTTTTATAGCCTCATTTTCTGATCTTATCCCACCTCATACCTTAGTAAAAGTCACACACCGTGCATTTGCAGCGATTAAGCGACACAGCATTAAAATCATCCCGTACTATGATTATCTGCGGAAATTGCTAATTCGTTTTTATTGTTACATGGGGCAAAACAACCGTTCGCAATTGTTCGTCGCTCCATTCATGGAAATCTCTGTATGTTACTAATGACATTTTCTAGCCTACTTAACCACTGATAAATGAGGCGGCAAGATTAGAGCTAAGACGTTTTTCAAAGAGCTTCTGATAAGAAAAAACATTTTCGAAATCCTTGAAAATCTGCAAGCCTGTGTCCAATGAACAAGTACCTCATCTGTGGGAAAAAGGTGTGCGGTGCAGATAAAAAACAAGGCAGATAATTATGGAGATTAATCGCACAGAAATACGACTTAATTCAGGTATAAAAACCGGAAAAGTTATTGTGTCCTCTGTAACGCGAGTCCACAGACAACCATCCATTTTTAACTGCGTCAGATACTGGTAGTTTTTTTTTCTTCCGACAACCCGATGTTTTCATATATTTTCTGTCCCTACAGGTTTCGAACCGATTAAACACAGCAGTTGTATACTAGATGTTCTATTTGGTGATGTGGGCAAGAAAACAATTAATTGCATTACGCCTAATTTTGGAGTAAATGGACAATGACAGCATTGGATTTGTCAAACTTTAAGTTCCCAAAGGAAAAGTGTCATTGCCATACACAATCAGAATAGTTGAGTTATAGACCACTTTCTTCTAACTAGTTTGACGTATGAATTGCAAGTGAAAAGGAAAAGGAAAAGTGTCATTGCCATACGCAATCAGAATAGTTGAGTTAACGACCACTTTTTTAAAACTAGTTTGACGTATGGATTGCAAGTGACCTAAACAAAAACGTCAATGTTGCGTGCAAACAGATACTGTGCTCAAAAAAGCAAACAAAAATGTTCTTTTCGTATTTTATCCAAATTAAATGACCAATCAAATTCCATTTCCAAATCTCACTTTTAATGATGGGGTAAGTGAACATGGGCGAAGTTAATACTAGACAACACCCTGGCTGTATCGTATGGTTAAGGGAGGAAATAAAGCTCTGTTTAGTGGTCTTATCATAATTGTTGTGAGGTCCACCTATTAATTAACTGCTAAAAAGAACGTACAACACGTGTTTGAGTGATGAGTATGCTATAAAAGAAAAGTGAACGGTCACGCTTCGGAGCAGAGGGCAGCTGTGAGAGGTATGGGCTGATTTCGACTCCACGTCCTTCTGCCACTGGGGGGCGTTAAGTACGGAAAAGGAATAAACGCACAAAAAATGTCCATGCCTAAATTAAAACACGTAACAGCAATTCAAAATGATCAGATGAAAGCGAATTAACGTTCAAAGTCTCAAATATAACTTCTTTTTTTACATCTTGTATTGGCGTCATTCTCATTTCAGAATAAAAATCCATTAAACAGGAAAATATTTTTTTTTGTTTCTATAAAGAGGACTGCGTCAGAAGGTGCTGGCAGAAGTAAAAATCTTTGGAACTTTCATAAATGGAAGCAAAAATTAGTTAAAATTGCGTTTTTAGCAGCTCAATCTCGCTTGATTAGAATTTTACGCAAGAAAACTTCACTATTAGCCTCCTAGAACCTTGCTACATGTATATAACTAAACCAACGAAAAAAAGAAAGAAAAATCGATAAAATTGATATATCAACAGAAATAAATTAAATGAATAGTGGCATAAAACAGCAATAAGTAGAGATGATATTTATTTTCAAACCGTTATCACAGCGGTAAAACTACGAACTTTGATTGTTCCCTGTTTATCAATGATCTAATGTGTAGTGACTGTTGCTATATTTAGAATTTTGACAGACTATAATTTTCTCGACTTTTTCCTTCTTTCACTGCAGTAAACCTTGGTCTCCTATATTTAACTGTGTACTAAGTCTGCACGCAACCGGCAGAAGCAGGCCAAGTGCACCCTTGTGCAACGGTTTATAAAAATCATCGCTTTTCTGCTAGGATGAGACATATCGGGCTAGCATTCCTATTGAGACATGAGGAAGAGAGCTGCAATCCCTCCCCCAATGTAAACCGACCAAAATCGTTTTATATTGTATATCATGGGTTGATGTCCTCTCCTGCTCTATGAAAACAGTGGTTTTCATTCTTCTTATGTACCTGTGCCCAGGAAGGGAATTAGGATAATAAACAAGCTAATTTCATCTTCCATCTCTGTGAAAACGCTTTATGTGTACCAAAATCTTTCAACTGAAAGCCATAGGTCCCTGAGTGCGCTTCTAAGATAGGCTTATTACCGTTTTTAAAACTGGGCGTAGCTAATTTAATTCAAAACGACCTGCAGGTGTTGCTTCAGATGAGTGTGTGAGATTACTTTCCTAAATTAAATCATTAGCTCGATTAAAATCTCATCGACTAAACTTTAATATTTTTCACATTCTTGTCTTTTTCTCAATAATTGAACATTATTGAAAATTGTTCTGAAAATAACATATATTTTTGACAGCAATTTATCCTCGTTCTTTTTCACAAAGTCGCACGGTGTTATTTTTGAATATATAACATATATATAACAATAAATGATGACATGTAATTCAGCAATTTTGCTCCATTGTTAAATACAATTTCATAGCCAAATACCAGATAAAACGTTTTATACATTCACATATCATGGAAATTTGCTTGTCTACTCAACCGCAAATCATTGACACATCCATTACCGACATGCGTGTGTTTAACTCATCTGATTTTACTCCCTTTGAACCTCTTATTGCTTTTGAAGAGCACTTTACTCGGGGCTGTCCCGAAGATGTTATCATTCTTTATCACCTATACACATGCGCGAGCTACATGTAAAGACCCCTAAACCGTTATGCACTCAATGCCGCGACGCACTACTGAAACGTTGACTTAGGCCTGACCTACTGCTTTGTTAAAACTTGCCTCTGTCACAGTTACTTTCAACGAAATGGCCATTAATTTCAAAGGGTTTAGGTTAGACATAAAACACCATTCTCAAAACCACTAGCAAACCCTTGATTTTCTATTGATTTCCTATTGCTTCACTTAATTAGTGCGTTTTCTATTCTTTTGGCACAATTCTAGACTCGGCAACCACGAAATGAGTGTCGAGAGCTAGCGCTGACAGAAACAACAGCAGCATTGCGGTGTTTTCAATGCATTGTGATCAAGCATCGGGATTCCTATGCGCACCTGACTTCAGAACGTCCGTATTTAAAAAGTATTTTGTATATTTTCTTTTACACAAAAGAGACTACCAGTATCCTAGCTGATAACCCACATGTTCTTTCGCCGATCGGTTTTAAAGCGAGCTTTCTTGAGTGTTGCGTCATCTGGTGACTTTATTTTACTAATAAGTGACATGCCGCAAAATTTTACCATCACTGCATTTTCTCTGGCTAACAACCAATTGGCATGTTTACTGAAGAACACTTTGGGTCCTTTTAAGTCTTGCATATATTTAAATGATGTGAAAAAAATAAAACTTGCTATTTCTAGTTCTAGTTCTTTGGAGGAAAACGAATGCCCTCAAAGAAAAAATAAAATAAAATGCCAGCATCTAGTACTAAGAAATGCCACTTTTTACTTTTTCCGGACCGATGATGTGTACATGATCGACCCATGCACAAGTAGATCCTGAATTCTTGTTTTTATTGGTGAACAGTGAGCCGTAACCCTCGCATTTACAAGAACCTCTGTGTGTGAGAGAGAGAAAAGCAAAAGAATTACCGGAAAGAGGACTGTTAACGATAACCTCAGAATAAGTCAGAGTAAAATAAAAAGCACTGCGTACGTGCGCCTTAACCACAAGTGCAATTAGTTATTGCTTTGAATCTATAAAACGGGAAGATGTCATTAATATCAGTTGTCAGCATGACAAAGGTGAAATATTACAGGACACTTATTGCGATAATGTTTCTTGAACTTCAATGTTCAAAATGGCCGATTTTCATGTCGGTTTCGATTTCAAACTTGTTGTTATCACAGTCTGCAGGGAAGTTCACCTTAGAATGCCTCTCAAACAGACAATAAAATATGAAAAAGAAAAATAAAGGCGAGACAAACTGCTGGGTCTATTATCGCATGTCTATATTTAGTAGGCATATTCTATTAATAGCCTTTACTTATGGTAGCAGGGCGCTATAAGCTTTATGCTGAAAATCGGTGGCATACACGCTTCACAATAAAACGGGGACCAGCGTTGTATGATTTTTTTAAAACTTACTGTAAACAATGGTATTATTGGTCGATTTATATATTGCATATAAGTATGCTATTTAAATTCCTTCATTATGTTTAGATTATTTTAAATCCGAATCACAAAAAGACGTCATTTATTTAACTTGTGGAGAAAAAGATATGATTCAAATATATCGAGGCCTGAGTCAATGAATGAAAATAGCATTCCTAAGAGGTCAGGAACATGATTTTCCAAAGTTTCTAGGAGGAGAGAAGTACATCAAATGCTTTTCAGACTTGCTGTTTTGTTCAGACGGATCTATTAAAAATATTTCAATTAGACACAACGGGTAACCCTTCATCACAAGTTCGACCTTAAGTAGTCTGCACTTTATATTACGTTAAGTATGGCAGTAGGGTTCAATGTTGACGATCAGTTAAACACCAAAAACAATAATCTTGGCAATTAACTTGGAAGATGGCATACCGTATCATTCTTTACATTTCTCTAAATAAAACATAAACAGCAATCAAAGAGGACATCTCTCGTCTGTTCACTTAACTTGTTATTCTAGACTCAAATCTTATCACCATATTTTTAACTTTACCTAAGGGGCTGAAGTCAATTTCCCACGTCACACTAACGTCACGGACAGCACTGGAGACAGACACCAAATTCTTCGAGCTTCTTCCGCCGTGTTCTCAATGATAAGCACCCACGGCAGTTTGACTTTTATAGTATGCCACAACTTCGACCATAAAACAATTAAACAACATGGTATAGGTTTTTCATTTGGACAATTAACACAAAGTGTAAGTAACTTGAGATATTGATAGGTCGTTCGATCGTTGTTCTGCTGTGAATGAATATGGATATGCCATTGATCTTTGATAAATTACCATCGTTGTTTTTTACTTTTCGGCAGTTTGATGTTGGTGGAAAACGACACACTGATAAGGACGGACTAAATGGCAAACCCCACTTAGTTAGATTGCACGGAAGGATATTATTGTCATCGGCAAAAAAGAGAAATGCACATGTTGAGAAAAGTAATAATATGTAATCTCCGTTATTGGTCATTTGATCAATTTACTTGGATAATAACCATTGAGATAATTGGCACGGTTCAATATACATTTGAAAAGTCAGATTGACGGTATGAAAGCCTGGCATGTTGATTGTGATTACTTAAGCTAGAAAATCAGTGCGTTATCCAGTTGATACTCGAAATTATTTTACGAAAGACGATGATATAGGATCAAACGGCATCCTCTTAATATTGTTTTCGCAGCGTCATAGTAGGGCCTACTCTACTTAAAACAATGGCAGCATGGTGAAATAAACTCATATACAGCTACCACGTGTTGTCCTACACTAACGAACGCTCAATAGACTTTCAGTGCCCACTATATACACTGTACACGCACATACTGCGTACGAACATTTCAATGGTAACTTGTATACGTGCCTACTGCATTTAGGGAAAACCGGGGCTGGTTGGACCCCGGGGTAAGTTGGCCCTCCATCAAGTCTCTTTAATAAAGTTACTTTAAGATGTTAAATTGTTTCATTTGGACTCACTGCCGACGCTTTCTTGGCACTATTGGATACGGCCACTTTACAAAATGATGTGATCAATTCTTTTACCCTATAGTTACTTTGTCATAAATTGATGGGGGGCCAACTTACCCCGAGGTCCAACTAGCCCCGGTCTCCCCTACGTTTGAATGCAGAATGCAGCACGTGTATATATACACGCAGCGTGTGATGTTCTTACGTAATGTACCTACCTATGAAGTGTAGATCTACACTACATTAACAGTCCTTTACTGCAGCTGCGTGCACTGCGTTCCACGCGTGTCAAAGCGCATAACTACCTAATATGAAACACAAACACTTTGGCAAAAACAAAAGAGATCAAACTCACTTTTATGACTCCAGCTTTACATGTGCATCTCTTTTTTTCCTAGCAGCAAATCCGACCACTGTGTTACCATGTAACGTTCATGTTTTGCTATTCCCTTTCTCCGAATCGAACACACCTTGAATCGTGCATGAAATTTAGTTGTCAGGGAGTAGAAATAGCCTTCCAAAAGCACGACGTTGGTGGCAAAAAGTTGCAAAAATGTTACTACAGTACAGACAGCCTGGGGCGCTTTGATTTCTTGTTTTTGAGATCAAATTAATGGAAAGTGCACAAGAGAAACAGCAGTCAAATGAATATTACGATTTTACCAAACGCTCCTAAATCAGAAAAGCTAGAACAGATGTCATTGCCGAAGTTTCTTGCCAACTATTTATTGGATTATATGAAGTGTTTTAAACAGAGTGTTCAAACATACATCAAATGCTTAGGCCTACTGCATAAAACAATAGTTCATTGGGCAAAACAATAGATGTATGATCTTAATACTAGACTAATAGTCACTTTTCAACGTAATTGGCAAAATAATTACTACAGCGGGTACCCATAATGGTAACCCGAGGCAAAATTCTTCGANTATACACTGTACACGCACATACTGCGTACGAACATTTCAATGGTAACTTGTATACGTGCCTACTGCATTTAGGGAAAACCGGGGCTGGTTGGACCCCGGGGTAAGTTGGCCCTCCATCAAGTCTCTTTAATAAAGTTACTTTAAGATGCTAAATTTTTTCATTTGGACTCACTGCCGACGCTTTCTTGGCACTATTGGATACAGTCACTTTACAAAATGATGTGATCAATTCTTATACCCCATAGTTACTTTGTCATAAATGATGGGGGGCCAACTTACCCCGAGGTCCAACTAGCCCCAGTCTCCCCTACGTTTGAATGCAGAATGCAGCACGTGTATATATACACGCAGCGTGTGATGTTCTTACGTAATGTACCTACCTATGAAGTGTAGATCTACACTACATTAACAGTTACTTACTGCAGCTGCGTGCACTGCGTTCCACGCGTGTCAAAGCGCATAACTACCTAATATGAAACACAAACACTTTGGCAAAAACAAAAGAGATCAAACTCACTTTTATGACTCCAGCTTTACATGTGCATCTCTTTTTTTCCTAGCAGCAAATCCGACCACTGTGTTACCATGTAACGTTCATGTTTTGCTATTCCCTTTCTCCGAATCGAACACACCTTGAATCGTGCATGAAATTTAGTTGCCAGGGAGTAGAAATAGCCTTCCAAAAGCACGACGTTGGTGGCAAAAAGTTGCAAAAATGTTACTACAGTACAGACAGCCTGGGGCGCTTTGATTTCTTGTTTTTGAGATCAAATTAATGGAAAGTGCACAAGAGAAACAGCAGTCAAATGAATATTACGATTTTACCAAACGCTCCTAAATCAGAAAAGCTAGAACAGATGTCATTGCCGAAGTTTCTTGCCAACTATTTATTGGATTATATGAAGTGTTTTAAACAGAGTGTTCAAACATACATCAAATGCTTAGGCCTACTGCATAAAACAATAGTTCATTGGGCAAAACAATAGATGTATGATCTTAATACTAGACTAATAGTCACTTTTCAACGTAATTGGCAAAATAATTACTACAGCGGGTACCCATAACGGTAACCCGAGGCAAAATTCTTCGAAAAACTATAAGGTGTCGAAATGTAGACGCAAAAATATCGTTTGTTTATTTACGTCTGTTTCTATTGTCGGTTGATGTATTGGTGATCAATCACATCGTTGATAGGTGTATTTAGACTTGCATAATTACTTCATTTCTTTAAATAAGAGTTCTTTCAGTTTTATTTGCAACTTATAAGATGTGTGTGTATATCTGACTGTGTGCGTGGCTGCAATCTTGTACATGTAATGTTTGAGAGTTTAAATGTGTTTTGCGCGTGTGGGTGTGCTTTTTGAGGAAATGAATAACTGGTAATTGACAGCAGTAGCTATAGCAACAACACTAACCAAAACAACAAACATGAAGAAAAAACACATACATGTATACATAGGACAAATATTTTCCGAGGAACGGAACAAAGTGGATTATAGAGCAACCATTCTGACAGGGTCAAAATAATGTTGTTTTAAATTGACACAGCATACCTAATTTTAAGTCTATTTCAACTCTCCTTTGATACATGTAACCAAGCATCAGGCCCCATAGAAATAGTTTTAGCGTAAGGGTCATCTGGAGACTCTGTGGAATTTAAGGCCAGCTCTTGTGATAGCCTCTTTCCATTCTTACCTGACGGAAACATTTATGAATACAGTATTTTTTAGTATTAAAAGATTAATTCAATTTAAGTTATTTGAGATTCTATCTTTTGCAATTGTTGGTAACAGTGGTTATGATCTATCAGTGTTTTGTTAGTTTAAATAGTAATATAAAGACAATTAAATGTCACCATTTTTTCAATAAATGAACAAGACATACAAAATATTTTGTGTTCAAGATATACTTTCTTTGGCAAAAAATACATCACAAGAAATTCCTATCGTTTATTTGAAGCGCGTGCCACTTTCAAAACAATACAAAAAACAACACATCTTTAATCAAAACGTTTCCGGAGGGGAAGACCTTTACTGGTTACGATTATTTTCGTAATATGGTTTCGATGGAAGTACTCGTGCCCTCGATGGAATTTCTGACCAACTTTATACCTTTAATGAACCAATCTCACGGACGACAAACTTATTTTATTCTTGACTTCAAATCGCTTTGAATTTGAGTCTTTTAAAAAAGATTACAAGAAAGTCAAAGATGACCAAAAATTGGCAAAAAAATTTTCAAGTTAGAATCACTATAATATTAGCAAAACAGGCATCAAGAGGGAAAATAACTGGTATCACGTCAAACGGTGATAGCCAAGAGTGTAAACGACACTAGGGACATCTGGCGGGTCATTATTTTTTCATACAAGCGTAGCAACAGATTGTAAACATCGAGACATTAAATTACTGGGCGGGGATATTGATAGCATTGATATTGAGTCAATGATTAGGTTGTTTGACTTTTATTAATATTCTAAACACTAAAATTGATTTTCATCATCTTATTATCAACTATTTTTAATGAAATTTGTAAGTGATAAACCAAAGATAGGTATATTTAATTACAGAAACTCACTCACTGTGAAATGAGACCGGAAAGATACAATTTTGATTTTGATTGGGATAATAAGTCGCAACGTTAACTTTCATTGATTAAGATCAGGAAAAAATAACTTAAAAATTCAACAGCTTCTGGATGACTGCTTGAACTTACGGCGCACAATAACAACCTGGATCAATACCTGCTTAGGAATCGTCGTCAGTGCAATGGAATCAGCATTTAAGAACGGATGTTCACCCAAATAGAAAAGAGAGCAACCCATGTGCAATAAAGAAAATTAATGATGTATGACAAAAAAAAATTCGCCTTGATTTATGACGCTTGTGCTCAAGGTGAAAAACATAACAGACATTTAACGATATGTGCGTATAGTGTTAATCACCAATACATTTTTTCAGCGTCTACAACTTTTCAATGGGGTCAATACCTGTCTGTTTATTAGACAAGTTAATTAGAATGAAAATCGTTAAAACGTTAAACATGTGCTTTAACTCCCTTGTTTATGAAAAAAACGTCAATTTAACTCTGTGCTGAGTCGAAATAACAAATTGATGAAATGGGCTTACAGTATATCAACAAGAACAGTTGTTTTTCAAAAACGACCTTAGGGATTAGAGGCCAAAATATCGACCACACAAAACTGCAACTAAAAACAAGTGTTAAGTGCGTGAAATCATACAAGTTTGCTGCAGTTCTATACCATTCTGTATCACCAAATATCTACACAGAACCCAAAATGTACAATAAACAGACAACTCATCAAACAAAAATGTAGCATGCTATAGACTGTAATTCTTCTCAGTAAGAAATGACAGAGACCTATCGACAAAACCCGAGTTGTTGCAAAGAGGGATTTCATCTAACTCAGCACAAGAAGCCCAGCTTCAGCAAAATACGTAACAGATCTATCGCCGCTTTTCTTCCATGGATAGACATCCTGCAGTTTATTCTTGCCCTTAATGCCAGTTTACCGTTACTATATTTATCTATTATTTTATATGGAGCTTGTTACATGCGTGCTTGTGTATATTTTCTCCACAAGGAACTAATTGTCCAGTTTTCGCATGAAATTTATCCACGTGGCCCACATACCTCCGTACCCTGTATTCCAGGTGCGATTTTAGTACAAGTCGTGTGCAATAACTAAATTCTTTTAAGTTGCGGTCAAAGGATTTTGGTTTGGATCAAGTCCAATGTTTCCGTGGCCGAGGAATTAAAAAAAGCCATGCTAATGTTCTAATTAGGTCACACACAAAAAATAATAACAATAAAACGCTAACAGAACCTGCGTTTTATATAAATATATTTTTCATGAATTTCGATTTTTAAATTTTTTTTCTACATGTACCTGCTTAATTATCTGACATTAAATCTATAGAATAAGTATAATCTAGTTTAGCAATATCATACTGAAATACATTATGAAGTACGCTCGGCGTTTCAGCATTTCCTTTTCAACTTAACACAATTTTTCTCACCTATCTTCCGATAGCGTATGTAACTAACAGATCTGTGCCTTTGATTTACGTGATCATAACACTCACGGCTATCCATTCGTATCTTTTATCCTTCCTGACGTGTTGAATTTGATAATCACGCAATTATAATTCTTAATGGATGTGCAATTTTTCTTACCGTTGTGTTTTAGATTTACTCCTGGGAAAAAACACCACCCGCTTCCAAGTTGCCAACATCGTTTGTCTGTCACAATTGTCCAATTCAAATCAGCCAAAGCCAGAAGAAGACAAGGAAGCTTTATCTACCAAATGTAAATAGGGAAGTAGGAATGCGTACGTGCATATCCAAAAAAATTTGGGAACCACATGTTCAGTACTCGGGTCACCGGGTGCAGATATGGGGGTTGCCTTGTTGTGATGTAGGGATAAAAACAATAGGCCAGCTCTTATCTAGGCAACGTCCAGAACACTGTATTATAGTAGGCCTACTATATGTATAGGCGCTTTGTGCGAAGGCGACACAAAGAAATATTTGTAGAGTACCATCTTTGGCAAAAATGATGGCCGTAGTCCCAATACAGATTCTTCTCAATTTTCTGAGGGAAGCATATATCGGGAAAGAACTAAGTACTTGCTGGTGAAATGTACTATGAGGATTTTTTGCAGTCTGTAAAAGAGGCTCTGTTGCCCTAACAATACAATGTAGGCATGATAAGGAAAGGAATCATACCATTCAACGCACGCAGCGTGCAAAGTTGATAACAGTTTTACAAATTCAAAAATCTTGGAAGCGGCACTGTGAACCAGGCCATGATGAGCCCTATCAAAGATCATCACCACTGATTTCAGAAATCGCAAAAAGACACTCCTATAATGAAATGGAGCGGAATGTCAGGCTATTGTTATAAATAAGACACCTTCAGCTACTGGTTTAACTGTTTTCATTATGGATACAACTAAGATGATAGAGCCATATTTAAGGGGGGAATAAATTACGTTGAGATTTATCCCCTACTCTGGAACAATACGCGTAGGCATTATAATAGGGTGAGGGAGGGACGTTAAATAATTTTTTTCTCGTTTTTTTAACAAGTAAAGTGTGCCCACGCCTGTCTTCGTGGGGGAACTGTCTCCCAAACTGGAACTGGGCGTTTTATGTTTTCGTATCGTGGCTTCAATACTCTGTCCGCACAAAATTCCGAACACAAGTTAGGTTAATATTTTTAGGCTCTGCAACACTGACATTACATTTTTCCCTATTACAAACTTGATTAAACTTTAGGAATACCAACGTAAATCTCTGCAATTACAAAGTGCATCGTAGTTTAAATGAAATGGTTTTAATTTGAAAATATTAATGGATGTGGCATTTTTCTAAAGTAAACCTGTCACCCTTCCTTGCTTTTGATACCCGAAGTGCAACGGTACGTATGATCGATCGTCTGGAAGGCAAGCGGTGATTCGTCTGCTTATCCGTTGTTCATGGAAATCGGCAAATGTATAAGACATGTCGTTCACAACAGTTACGTCATTTGCACGTAGAAAAACAACTGAGTTGTTTGATGCAAATTTTTCTTAATTTTCCAAATTATAAATTGCTGCTAACATCGGTAACCTAGGCAGGATTATTGCACATTGCTTTATAAACAGTTTTATTTTACTACTAAGAAAACTGGATACACTATGTGATCGTGTAAGACAGCAGGTCTGCAGTAGTATACTATTCAAACTAACTTGATGTAAATTGATGTAAGAATTTCGGTTCGTTAAACTGACCCTTTTTGTATCCAGTGCGGAAGATATCCATACCAAGCTAGACTCAACAAAAACATCGCTTAATATATCAGGTGTGTTATACACAAACCGGTGTCATGTATGAAATATCCGAGTTTGCGGTTCACCCCTTGACCTTTAGTTAAGTGGTCTATGCGTCTGTCATAGTTTTCTATTCCTTCATAGTAAGTTACAGTGAGATTGTAGAAATTAGCGAGATCCTGCGACTGATGCTCAATTTGCAATAAATAAATAAATAAATGAATAAACAGATAACAGGTCTACAATTTTAAAGAAACCATATTCCTGTGTATTCCTGAGTAGATGGGAAAAGTGGGCATTTCACACCCCTCTCTCTTGCCCTGGACACTCGACCCATACCGTAATTTACCTTGACCGACACTCGAACTCCCTTGGTTAAGTGTCGTTCTTATGACTCTTAGATGCAGTAAAATATGTATGTACATTAATGGTAACATTTTCCATATTTTCTATTCTTTGACTAATCTCATATTTGAAAAAATTATTCAATATGTCACAAATCTCTAAGTATAGACTTCAAACTGATTAACATATTTCCCTTTAAATAACAGACAATTTGCGAAGGTGATCTAACAATCTGTTTAAATAAAAATGTACTTGAAGATCTGACTTTAACGCAACTGTCGACCTTACAATCAACATTTGTGCAACCTCTGATGTTTGTAATTACCTTGCAAAAAAAAAAAAAGTAATTTTCTTTTTAGAATCAAAATCATTGATCGTGCGCAATTTTTAATTACCATTCGACCACATAATTTGGCTATTTTGAAAAGAAAACAGGGAGGGATAAGTGTAATTGAATCTTTATCTATCATTATATTTTACTTTTCAATATAAACGATTAATATGCGATAGCACGTACCAAAATAAGCTTACATTTCACTAAGTGTTGTCAGGAGTTGGAACTGCATAAAACATACCTTGTTTTGTGTATAGGTCTTGGACCCGAGACCAGTCTGCTTAATACAGTTCCAAGTCAAATCGATCAGCTGTTACGAAATTCTTTATCGAATCCCAAGGTTGAGTATAATTTATCCTGTCAAGTTGTGCGTTATATTTGTGTATATATACCATGATGGAGATTACTAATGCTTACCACTTTAATTTAAAGTAACTGTTTCTTCTTGGTACTTTAAAAACATTCGAAATTGCGCCTTCTACACAGAGGGTGTCAAAAACACAAAAACAAGGCACCTTCCCACTTCAGCAACCAGGAAAAACAATAGTTATGCAGATGTGGAAACGTAAGAGCAATAAATACCTAAAGATGTATTCGATTTGATTTTTGTCCAACCTACACGTGCCGCTCATCCTTCCACGTCAAACCTATTGTACATAAAATATTTTTGTTTTTGCTGAAAACAGTGCACACAATTCTAACTGATGTTTTCCGCACGGTAGTGAGGTGTGTAAAAACCACCAAAACAATTCGGTCCGAGTGCAAGCTGGGGTCCTTGAAGATCCATTCTTCGGTAATAGCGACATTCACACAGTGTAAGTGATATACAAAAGCTTTTACTTGCGTATTCATTGCAAAAGGTTTCTTACCTGACAATCCCTTTTCGCTCCTCTAAACACTTTCCCCAAGATGTTTGTAATGACCGAACAAACAAGAAGTCCATCAATCGGTGAATACGAACTGTTACAATGTACCTTCTGAAAGTTGCACTGTGGGTTAGATATAAGAAATATTTATACTCTGCGCCTTCTACACGTCATCAAGTTAATATCTTCTTTTTTGGTTAAATAATTCTAGTAGTATATTTCTAGCTGTCTGGGAGCTTTTTTTTCGAGGAATAGCTGAGACGTTTAAAGTCCTCGGAATTCCTAAAATCATTCACTCCTCCGCACTCTCGACGCACCGGGATTATTACACGTGATCCTAATGTTTAGTTAGCATTAATTCCTAATTAGCGCCAGAGTTCCCCAAGGACATGTTTACACTAGTTCGAAGCATATTTCGCTACTGAAGCTCCAGGTGTGCAGTATTTGAATGAATAGCTTGCAATTAAGTGGAATTCTACAAAGGGTAATTACTGAACTGATTTAATTATGTGTTTACAAAAAGAAGTTTAATGAAGAGAAATTTATGAATTGTTTACTTCTTACCTATTACTGTTATCAAAGTCCTAGGATATCTCTTTCTTACTTCCTTACTCATGGCACGAGGCAAAGCAATCAACTTGTTTTCTGTTTGAGATCATGTTGAGTTTTACGAACCTGGATCATATTGGGACTGCACCACGTTGCCCATTGTAAATGTACACCAGACCCTGTATCACTGCATTTACTTGATATAGACTATGATAGCATATAGCTGAGACAAAAAGCTCTTTTCGCTGTAAAACAAGGCTAGATAAAACAAGAGGGCGATAACGAGAGAACACAGCGGTGTTAAATTGACCGCAAAAGTCTTTGATTGTGACAGGAAATTGCCTAGAATTCCTTTCTAGTATTACTTAGAAAGAATCCTGTGGTCAAGCGTTTAATCCAGTCTCTTGCATTTACTTAAAGGGGAGTGATAAAACCGATTGTCAACTGCCCTTCTGTCCACCTCCGCAATTTGTTTGCAGACGATCAATCACAGCTCAACGTGCGGTGTCGTCTGGCCCTTTACTGCATTAACTTTGTCACAGTTTTGATGCCTAAAATTGTACATCCCATGTTGTAACCCTTAATCAGTGTATAACAAGTAAATTCTTAAAAGAAATCATATTTGGTGGTTTGTTTAGTAAAAAAAAGTGCTGTTCGTAAGCCAGGAATACCAGCGCTCGGAATGTTTTGCTTCACAAGTGCAACGAGGTGTGTCTCCGCAACAGCAATGGAGTATGGATGACAGATGGGGCGCACACAGTGTACATTTACAAAGGAGTGGTTCACGCTCAATATATTCCATGATGAGACGTATTGATCTTAACAGTGATTAAATATTTGAAATTTGATCTGAATTTGGAGACGGAAGCGATGTGAACTTATGGGCTTCTAAAAGAAGCTAGTTGGTTGATCATATATGCGTCAAGTTGCTCTGTCAATTATCTTTTTAGCAGTCATATGCTGTGATCGTATATTGCTTTTTATTTAGAGCGGCGTAGTCCTCAGTCAGGTCCGACTTAAATGATACACCATTACTCATTAAGGAAGCGCGTGTTTTAAAACGGTTTAAATGTGGTCAACAAGCACAGAGAAATTAAAAGTAGAGAGCTCGCTAGGTCCTAAAAATTCTGGAATGTGTGAAATTATTAGGACAGTTAGGAAGGAGACAGAATGAAACAGCACTTGTACACATACATTACAGTCAACATTGCAGTCTATGCAGACACAGAGATCACTATACGTAAACTGGCACTATTGTGAAATAACTGCCCTTCATCGTTTTGTTTTACTTTCCATTTAGCAGACTGTTAGTTTTTTAAGTTCTTTTTTGTGAATACATGTACACACTCGTTTTCTTCCGCCTCGTTGCGAAACAGTATCCACAGGTTTCTCTTTTTTGCTTCTCACTAACTATAAACACGCACATTAAATATCAGATCATAGGTTATGGTTGCATTAAACAACAATTTCAAGACATTAAAGCATAAGTTCAACATGTATGATTTCACCAGTAATTATATACCCCCATGATGCAGTTACATTTACATGTATTTTGCTCTTATTGCGTTCGTTTATAGTTTTCTTTTCTTTCTTTTAAACCTACGCTTATTCTGTGTCACCTAGTGCATAAACGGCATTATTACGATTCGTGCCCACATGTCCATCATCCCTTATTTCTACCTTTTCTTTTTAACTATTCTTTAGCCTATTCCGTTTATCTTTGGTTTTCGAACCCTCTCTGTCTCCAACGTCACTTTTTCAGCAGTTTTCTTTGGTCATTTTGCTTATTTTTGAACACATATAAAATTTTTCTGGCCATTTTTTTCATCTGCTATCTTTCGGCTAATTTTTTTCTGAAGAAGTTCTGTTCAGTATTTTCTTGTACTAAGGATTTTAGATAAGAAATCAGGCATGCTCATTTTCATCTCATATTCATTTAAATGGAGTTTACTTAGATACTTTGGTATCGCTTTTGGTTATTTTCTTCAATTATCTCGTCATTAAACTGAGTAAAATTACTCAACTCAACAGTTGTTATCTTCTTTCTTTAAAAAAATACTACATCGTCAGCGAGCTTTTCTTAGCTTTTGGGACAAAATGTTAATTATGATGCTCAAAAGTAATCAATTCGATCCTAAGACAACTTGTGAAAGCTAGAAAACATGCCAAATGTTGGTCAAAGAACATGAGAAACAAAACGATCCGTGCCTTCAAGTACTTATCTTGACAATTCAGATGCGTAGGAGAAAAGTATCAGATTCGGCACAATCAATGAAAACCGGAGATTTACAACCCATCAAACGATAGACCATCTTATACCAGTCACAATACTTGTTTAAAGTGGCGAAATTTTGCATCAGGGATAAAGATACCTCTCAAATCATTACTGTACATGACGTCTCTGTTTTGTGTGTGAGCCAAATGGCTTTAACTCGTATACGAAATGAATTACACTTTTCGTCACAGGAAACGACAGCCGTGTGGTGTTAGCAAAACCTTTTAAAGTTATTCGATAGCTGTATCTCCCTTAATGAAATCAGTGATATAAATTTATATTTCAAGCACAATCTGTGACATTTGGTCCCATGAATATAGTTTATCAGAGTGGGGGCGTTTTTGTATGTATGTATGTTTTAAGCTGCATATTTTATATTTTATAAGGTATGATTAGTGTCATTTTCAAAACTAGTTCACACTTAGAAGTTTTCCTTTATTCACTTCCAATTTCACTATCTCAAATTACTTTTTGGTTCTAACCATGTTGTACGAAAGACATCTTTATAACTTAGTTTTAAAAAAACATTTATCTAGAGCTCTTTCATAATAAAATGTTGTAAACCGCCATCCTGTCCATACTTCGTATTTCGCATTGGGCATGAAGGTAAAACATGTAAATGATGTACATGTGCAAAGGTTGGCCTTAATTGCTCAGGATTTCTTGGCCTATTCGCTCGAGGGGATCCTCTGAAGTATGTTCTTCTTGTTTTACATACTGGTACGCTGTTTTTGATTTAGTTAAGAATGACTGAATTGATACCTGGGCATAATCTTATCAATGACAACCAATGAATAAAGGACGACTAATCAGATGTGAATTGTTGCGGTAACCTTGCTAAACATTTAAGACAGGATTTCTAAATGCATTCTTCGCCTTAAGCGAACATCAGCACTTTCCGAGAATGACTGCTTATATATATAGCTTTAGGCATGCGTGTATTGATTTCTTATCTGTTTAGGGCATCTATAAAAATACATAATACCACCTATTACACCTGCCGTACGTGTCCTATTTTTCTTGGAAACATAACGCTAAGCTTCTGTTATATTTGGAATTATACCTAATAGATTACAGTTCTATCTTACAGTTCAAATGAAATACAACGACATAAAAATCATACATCAATTTCTGCATTTCTTCTCAGCACTCCTAATGGCTTTAAAAGAAAAAAAAAATGTTGTGATACAAATTAAACTGTATGTCCTACGGTAGTCCCTGTGACAGAGTAACAATTTTTCTGCACAAATACTACACATATAGCTGAAGCCATGTACAATGTTTCCAATGACCCTATCTTACCTTAGCGTGTCTGCCCTTTCACAGAAAACCTAGCCATGATCGATAATTAATTGTGAAATAATTCCAAGAACGATACCTAATGGAGTTTAGTGCTATTCATTCTAAGCCTTAATGGTAATATGCATATACCCTGAACCTCAGAGAATAATTTCTACATTTTATGAATTTTACCCGAAACACCTTAACAGAATGAAAGTTATCAAATTGTTATAGTTTTTTTCTGCGAGTACGTACACATAATTTTGCCACGAAACACTTGTAGAAAAGGAAACAGTGCTTACTTGCTATGTGTTATATTGCGTTTGGCAAGCGGCATAACATTTAGACTATTATAGTTTTTAAATCCCGCATGCTGCAATGTAAAATGTGTCATTGAGCCTATGTGATTTTACAAGCAAGCCAGAAGAAAAGGTAAAATGTGAATGCCCCTCCCCCCCCAAAAAAAATCGCTATTTGATATCCACTTGTCGTAAAATGATAAAGAACGAATTCATAATTTGAATTGAGCAAAGTTATTCTCAGTACATACTTGAATGTGCATGTAAATGAGATTTCCGTGAAAATGTTCACGTTTTTTAATATCGAGATTCGCCAATCACCTATGGTCGCCATTAGCTTAAGATATTAACATAATCGCTTACTCCAGTTAACAGTGGTGATCATCTCTGTCTTTGTTGTGGTTCTCATTACTTTGTTCAATACCTTCGTGCTCGACTCGAATAGCCTCGCAATTTATGTTGGGATTAGAAGAATTATGTAGTCCTTCGTCATTCCGGTACACGGCCTTATTACTCGTTGTAATGGAATTTATAATTAAAAGACAAACCTTTGAACCATTTTTGCTTAAAGAAACGTTAGAAATGGCGGTTTCTTTATCTAATAATCTAGTTTTAGTAAAAGGTATAGTAGGTACTGTATTCTTCACTGACAGACCAGATACTTTAACCTGCGCCAGCCCTTAAGTGCAGAATGCCAAGCGGGGAGACATCAAATGTCGTTTAAGAACGGCTGGTATGTCTTGGACGGGTCGAACCCACGTCTTCCTTCTCACACGCACATACACACACACACACACACAAACACACACACACGTCAGCGCTGATGAACATATATCAGCCCTCACATTAATGAGCTATCATCAAGATCGTGATGTAAAAACATTGCTATTGTTGTGAATTCCGCATTCATTGGCTGTGTTTTAGATAAAGACTCGTACGATATTTGTTATATCTCATTGGATAACTTGCAAATGCCTTATCCATGGCATCATACTAACCATGACTCTTGACAAAAGGGGTGCTGACTCGTACAAATGCATTATTGAAAAAAAAGCAGGCAAAGAAAACAGACATAAAATGTGGCCATGTCTAGTAGAATTTCTGACAAGAAACTATTTTCTTATTATGAAAATGAAATTATTTATTCGCCCATTTTAAATTATACAATACAGTTGTTTTTCTAGAATGATAGGCTGATAGCCAAGCTTGTGTTCGCGTCAAAGTGATTCAAACAAAACGATGTTGATAAGAAAAAGTCCATGACGTGAATATTTTTAAACTTAAAAGTTAAGTAAACTAGATTTTATGTAAGTAGGATCAAAAGACATAGCTCAAATATAATCAATATTCCCAAATGATAATTTAAAAAGAATCAATTATTTGGTTCGGACAAATAATTCAGTATGTCAAGACGCTGGCATTTAATGGCGTAATCTTCGGGAGTATTTCCATAGTTATCTTTGATGGTGAGATCAGCGCCATATTGGACAAGAATTTTGAAGGACTCTAACCAGCCGTCTCTGGCAGCATCATGGGCGGGGGTAGTCCCTGTGGCTGGGTCCGGCTTATTTGGATCTGCTCCTCTTTCTAACAGATATTGCACTAGTTTATTGTTGCTCTTGTTGCACACCTTCATAAAAGAAATAATAATTATAAATAATAATGATAGTAGTAGTAATAATGGTAGCAGTAGTTAGAAAAATCTTAGATGCATTCATTGCAACGATCAGTTCTTTTTTATTACTTAAGCATAAAAGACAGCAACCCAATTGTTCTCCAGTATCACGGTAGTATTTTATAGACCTTGCATCAACGATTGACCCTATCATATCTTTGATATGTCAGGCAGAATTCTTATTCGGGGTAACGTTTTTGGTGCATTTACAGGCCGAAATCTCTCAACGAAATACATGTATTTTATCTCCTCATTAACCCAGACGAGAGCATAGGTAAAGGACAAACACAAGTATGGTGTTCGAAATTTGATCGGTGCCCGGTGGCCGCTTTTATTGAAAGGTCCTTCTAGTTCAGGAATGGTGTAAAGTTATTGTATAGCATTAAATGACGTTGAGTAATAAAAATTACGTAATGTTGCAGCATTAATAATAAATATTCAAACAAATGGTGCACATATTTTCATTTGTGGGGCTGCAAAGAGGCCAACTATTGTATATTGTTTTTTTTTCTTATATCATTGCTGTTTCTTTTTTAAATATTAATTTAACATCCTTTATGCGAAAGACAAAACTCCACGTATATAAGTGATATAAATCCGGAAGTTTACCATATTGTCGAGAAACGTGTAAGTTTTACGAAAAAGAAATCATTGTGCTCAGCTCCTACAAAAAAAAAAATAATAATAATAAAATAAATAAATAATAATAATAATAATAATAAATAAATAAATAAATAAATAAATAAATAAAATAAAATAAAATAAAAAAGGAGCACTGAATTCCAGGCCAACATGTACATCATTTACATGCAAATTCCATCCGAATCGATAATGTATAACAAAAATAATATATTGAGTTTTTACTTAAAGCATCACTTTATACTAACTCGATACAATCAGCATGCACGGCCATGACTGATAGAGCAAATATTAAAACTTAGAAAACCCATGAATGAGTCATGATTTATAAATGTAGCACATGCGCAACATTGGTTCCGGAGGCAGATACATGTTTTAATGCTGTATGAAGATCATATTTTAATTTAACAGCATATTTTAATGGTGAGATCAAATCACTTTATTTAAGTCAGCTTGTTTTGGTTTGTAACCAGTGAGAGCGTTGAAGCCACATGCACATCGTGTTCAATGTAGATAACTTGAGCGGATCAACACTGCCAACCACAAAGAAATGTAGAAAATCCAACGGTAATTGGACAAACGCCATGTAATCAGTAACATTGTCAGTAAGAATGTTAAGAATGGTGACATTCTTTACAAGGTCGTTGCGGTTTTAACTGCTTGCAACAGTCAGATATTTGAAGAGGCATCTAGACCTGTGACGGGTAATGGGACGCTCTCAATAGTGCTGTTCTATTTTCAATATGCAGTCACAAAAATCGGACAGAACTTGTATTTTACTTCTCTATATTACTGGCACTTTTATAAGTGTTGGAATTGATTTATCTAAGCCCATCAATAAACATGCCTTTATCTTTTAAAACATATGTTTACAATGCGTTTGTTAACAACGACATCCGGCAGGTGACTGAGATGGCCCTGTTCTTCCGTTTGCATATTGATAAGGTAAAATGGCCGACTGTTTGTAGCGGTTGATTCGCAAAAACGTTGAAGCTTTATATTAAAATGATACGTGATACATGATTTGTAATATGACAAGACTGTAAAATAGTGACATGAATGCATATTTGAATCTTTCTTTTTCGTTCCTTTTTCTGTTATAACACGGCTTCGCCAAACATGTGGTGTATGTTAAAGTGACAAGTACCAATGGACTGGCTTCTTTGCACTGGTTCTTAGAATAAACTGAAATATGATTTTAGACCCTTTGTACTTATAAAAAAATGCATATCAGAATAAAATATTTTCATGATACATAGTAGTTGGAATACCATATTTATAGCCTGGGAAAGGGGATTTCCCAACCAAAACTAATGTTTATGCCCTCTGGCGGCATTTATTTAAAATTTTGCTACAGACTGCTACATGAACAAGCACCAGTCTGACAGCAGTATGACATTAACAGAAACTTGTAATTATATTGATATCAGTTTAAATTTAGAGAGCCTAATGGTAGCATATCGGTTTGTGATTTACTTGAGAGAAGCGTGTAGATCAAAGAGGAGGAATGAATTTCCAAGCAACATTTGACCGTTAGGATATGTGGCGGTTACATTGATGTAAACATACGATTTTCAATGGACTTACTGAATATATAAAAACCAATGGGCCTTCCAGTCTTTGTCGTAAGTATGATACTAATTAAAAAGGACTGAAAACGAAAGGAATAATACATTTGACAGTTGAGAGGAATCGAACTTACATCCCTCGTAAACATACATATGGATACCAGGTTACCTTAGTACTGCTGCAAAGGTACGTATACACTTTTGACAGGCAAAATACAATTGGTATATGTTGTCACTCTAATATTCAATTAGCTTAATTTTTTAATTGCATGTATAATTGTATAAAGATAGGTGATGACTATGACTACATAATAAAGGCCTGTTATAAGCTTTACTTGGATTTCTAACAAAAAAGATGTGCAATTGTTGTAAATAGGCCTACAACATGGAAATGAAAATGTTTCCCTCAAACCCCCTTAGAATGAGTTTTGTCCATATTTTTTATAAAATTTTCCCTCCGTTTTGTTATTAATAACCATTGCTCCTTCTTGACCTTAAATGCAACATAGAGAAAATATTTCCATTTAATATGGACAGAAATTGTAAATAAGAGGTAAGGAATTGGTTTAGCCATGTCTTAAAACACAACACATCGATCTGAGACACAACGACCTGTGAAATAATCTATTCACTTTGTTTATGGAAATAAAACTGAAAAAGATGAAACAAATTACAGCGTGCTTGCTTATAAGTATACATGTAGACCATGACAAAACAGCTTTGTAGAAAAAATACACCGTACTCAGTGGCGGATCCAGGATTATTTGAAGGGGGGAGTCCGTTTTTAGGATTGACAGGCCGCGGGTACGAAGCCGATCCTCGCCCCACCTCCCCCCTCCTTAGCGTGGGGTTCGGTTCGCCCGAAAATATTTTGGTATTTTAGAGGGCGAACGGAGCTTTTTGATACGGTTTAGAACTATGATTCAGCTAGTCAAAGTTCTAATTTCAAGAGGGGACCACTGTTTTTTTTTTTTTTTTTTTTTTTTTGTTTTTTTTGTTTTTTTTTGTCAGAAATCGAAGGGGGAGTCAGACATCCCCCTAAATCTGCCACAGGTATTGATAAAATTAAATATAAAGGAGACATTTGCCAGAGGGAGTTTGAATTTAATATTTTATATAGGTATGATTCAGAGAATAGAACTTTTTTGAAATTTTACAGAAATGATACCAATGATATATACATGTATGTTGTTTACAAACTTTTGTTTTATTCTCCGCTGATGACTTATAATTTCTACAAATGATTATTTCATCTTTTCTTTTGTAATAATGATGATTATGATGATTATGTAACCCAAAAAAATATGATTGGCTTTATTATCAATATTTTTAGAAATGTACGGATTTAAACTCATATTATTTGACTCCAACTTTTGTTCACACTCTTGATTTGATGGTAAATATCAACTGAGGAGATGGACTCATATTAAATACAGTTCATACTAAAGGCATATCGTCATACTTTAAAAGTGAAATAATAAAAAAATATAAAGATATAATTAAAATGTTTAAATGTTGAAGTAGAATTAAAACGTTAAAATGTTGAAGTAGTTTGGTCGTGAATTTTAGAAAAGGAAAAAAAAACGCTTTTTAGATTATTTAAAGAATATTTTCGAAATAAACAAAGAACGAAATGCTTACCTGAATGGCAGTTCTTTTAAACTGATTTTCTCCATTAATGTCAACATTCCTCGCTTCAATTAAATTTTGCAGTTTGTTGACATCGCCTTTCGCTGCAGCAGTGGTTAGTATTTCGATTCTTTCATTTTCTGCCATAGTTTAATTACCTGCAGAACGTTGTACAAAAAAGAAAAGTAATCATTTGCAAAAAGCTAGGAAAAAACAGCAGAAAATGCGCTTTCGATGCCTCAAATAATAACTAACGAAAAAGAAATTCTGGGATCAGAAGGTCGTGTTTGTTAGGAGATTTCTTATTGGTTATGCAAAACACGTGATAAGTGTACTGTCATTCATCAAGGGACTGTCCCAAATTTAAGAAATTGTTCATGATCGTACATGTACATAGTTTATTACTTGAATTTAAGTGAATGGTAAACTTTAACTAAAGAACTACCAGCTCTCGCCGGGAAGTGGCATTTTTTTTTTTTTTTTTGTTGTAAAAAATACTAAAATATTCATTTCTTCTGCACTTTTATTTACTAGCACAGAAGGCAGAGCTGTTTCTCTACAAACGGGGGAGAATCAAAATTTTTAGGATCTCTGTAAACAGATTTGGTCAGAATTATTTCTGTTAATTGGCACAGTCCCTTGATGACTGTCAATACACCAAACACGTGTTTTGCATAACCAATAAGAATGCGCCTACCAAAAACGGGAAAAAGTAAGAAACACACGTACATTCATTTATTTGTTATCAATTCAGGTATTGTAAGTACATTTTCTGTCAATTTTTTGGGCTTTTATGTAAGTGGTTACTATTCTTTTTGTTCACAGGAGTATTGGTAGTGAAACTACTTTCCTCTCTGTGCTAGTAACTAGCGACAGACAAGGATGTCAGTTCATTATTTAAAGTAAACTGAATTGTGAGAAAATTCTTCACTCTTTAATGTTATGTAGCTCTATAGGTACATCTAAACTCAATCCAGTGAGACAGTTTTAGGACATTTTCTCCATAGATTATTGGCACAATAGCACACGTACCGGTATGTAGATGTTCAACATTGATTCAGTTTTTTGTTGGCGAGTCTGGATATTTAAGGAAGGAGTTATGAGGGGTTGTGCTGAACACCTTGTTGGAGATAGACCTAGTGGAAGAAAAACATGGCTTTGGGCCCAATAAAAAGCTAAATAATGTAGTCCTTGATGAAATTGGAAATACCCATGTTTACTAACCCCACACTTGGGACAAAGTACCGGTAGGCATACTGGTACTGTAGGGCCTTTTAACATAACTAGCAGTCATCAAACGTAAAAGATTCACATAAAAAAATGCCTTTCATATATTTGCATTCCACAAGCTGTGTTACCCAGTGAATCAAAGATAAACCTCTATATAGACCATTTCCGGTCCTTGCATGACTAATGAGAAGAGCATCGGGTGATTTTGGCGACAGGTGTTACAGCTACCTTTCAATTTTGTGTGTTTCACATTGAATATGGACAAACTTTTCACATTTTCTTTCTGAATCACGCTTGGATGTGCAGTCTTTGCCAATGATATTTTCAATATTTTATTGCTCATATTGGTGAAATGTAAAAGAAAATGTAATATAACGTGTCGACTTGTACTTGGTTATTCTAATAATCTGCTTAGAATAGATGATATTCTATAGAAGTGCGAGTCGAAATATTATTATTTCATAATCCATATATATATATCCATAAATATATATATTTAGTATCAATCATTTTCATATCACAGCTTTTATTTGTATGCAAATGAATATTTAGTTCATTGTAAGCTAATAAGCATACGTGGCACAAAAATATTTTGCAAAAAGATAAAAGTAGTTGGTTCGCACGCCTTGTCAAAGCCTGGTGCGTTTAATGAAAGGCGAATGCATAAAAATTAGCACACCATTGTATTTTTCTGAAACATTCGTCTGTTTATGTATGCGGACTATTCAAAGACAGGGAAGAGCACTTTTAATTCTCCCTTCACTTGGACATGATGTTTACTGTCCTTGTTATAGTTGCATGATACAATAATTCCTAAGAGACTCACTATCTGTAAGTGAATAGGTTTTACGAGTCAACTCTTTTAGATCAATATACATAGTGTTATCAGGCAGGAAAATGCAAACTTAAGGATAATAAGCACATGCACAAAAAAGTTTTTGTAAGGCTAAAAAATGCATTTTTAAAGATTTATCAATATTGATTATTTTAATGTTTTAATTCTAAGATAGATTGTAGGCCTACAGGTTACACAATATTGTGAAGTTTCAACAATTAAAAACAGAAGCTTTGACAGATAAAACTCTTCTATAGAATATCGAAATAATCCAAAAGAACAAAAGCCTTACGAAGAAATGCATTAATTACACAAAAATAAAGCCACATAATATACTGTCTATAAACCCCCCTTCATTAAAATGTTTACAACGAAACTAAAAATCTCGATAAGAGCTATATTTTAAATTTAACAATAGGTGTGAATGACCTCCTTAGTAAATAAATACATGATGCGTCTTCTCACGCAAAATAAATAAATTAATAAAAGCTAAACTAATTTTCCTTTCAAGAACTGTGAAGATTTCTGTTGTCCCAAATTTTAGAGTGCGTATGAGTACAGCTTGTCGTTATTTTTTAAATGCACTAATCAAAGCTTCGGACTGTAAACGGTTGACGAGATCACTTTCACATGGAAATCCACAACAGGGACTAGAATATCGTTTCAACTGAACTCTTGCTATGAGATCATTTGAGAATAATTAGGTATATCACGTTTTTTCCCTTTACAACTCCGTCACTGGGTCAAATATACACGTAATATTAGAGAGCATCAGCAGATGGTGTAAATTTGACCTCAAGCAACTGGGTCTTCACACGTATCAACACTGGGTCAAATATACACGTAATATTAGATAGCATCTGCTAATGGTGTAAATTTGACCCCAAGCAACTGGGTCTTCTCGGCACCTCGTCTTTCTTTTCAACCTGCGTAAACGGCACGGAACAGGAAGGATATCTAGAAAATAAAGAAGAAACTGGCTAAACCATAAAACATATCACAGTTAGATAGATAAATAAGGAGTGTGATATTTTAAAGATCGATTGATTGAAATGTACAAAACAGCTGTACAAAGTTTTAATTCCCACAGATAATGACTAACATTATGCGGACAAAGCAATCCTCGTGATTGTACACAGGTTAACCCAATCATACGGGTTTCTCACAAAAAAAAAAAAAACAAAAACATTTTTATATCACCAGTTCAATATATATTTACTTTTATTCTTTTTTCGCTTTTGAGGTTCAAAATTAGACAATTTCGCACATGGTAGACAGCATCAAAGGGAGGAAATGTACATAGTAACACAACCATCTGATAAAATTTTAGTAATAGAAACATCAGGCATGCAGAGCTACTGTGATGGAGAAAAAGGATCCTTGAAACGCAGGGACGTGTATTTCTTTACGGAATCGCGTTCAAAACCTCACCTTCATCACTTTCTAATACTGCCGTCAGTCTTGTAGCAACAGATATTTCTTGATTGATAGTGGCAGAGTAGGGAACGTTTGCAGACGTTTGAGGTTATGTCTCATACAATGTCTAATACGAAGTCTTGTTAAATATTTGAGACTCTTTGGCTTCGCTGAAATAAGAACAGATAAAAACTTGAACAGAGCGAGCCAGATAATTTTTATTGTACATTTCATTCTTTGTGATGATTATGAAAATTTTCGTCTGTGAATACTCTTTAAAATCCGTGTCATCCACTTTATTCGTATTGACGCAAAATACAATAGCTAGACAACTGCACAATGTAGATATCATACTACACCGCATAAAATAATTTTCTTGGAAATGCAAACATTCCAGGTTTAGGACTGAATTCAATAGAACACTGGCCTAAACCGCACCACAGCCGAACCCTCGTTTCACAACAAATAAAACTGTGGGATTGGATATTTTCCCAACAACAAGTTAAGAGCTGTGAATGCAACGAAATATGCGAAAGACAGTGGGATTAGGTACCCTCTACCAGGGCGAGTGATAGATTTTTTACAGATATTCACAGATATGTCTCCAGCTAGATAGATGGTCATTTAGGGCTCAACTCAGTTAGATAGAGCCCTAAATGACCATCTGTCTATCTAGAGACATATCTGTGAATATCTGTAAAAAATCTATCACTCGCCCTGGTAGAGGGTAGGGATTAGGTAGGGCATACGACCCCATCCTTCCCCAGGCTAAACATGGCGCTTTTGTTACAAGCATGCCAAAATAAAACGTACTTGTTTTGATTTATACGACCCAAAAAGGCCTACGCATTGCTTAAATCATTAAATTAATTTGTTGTAGGCCTACTAAAAATTTCGAAATGAGTAACGATGCCGTACTTACGGAGATAGCGTATTTCATAGTTAATATTGGCCTTCAGGGAAAAGTATAAAAGACCAAAACACGAAGAGTGCAGGCAGTCTATTCAAGCACAGAAAATATGTTGCCGGCTGCACTTACCATTTTTCTCAGCTTCTACCCACGTCCTCTGCCTGTCTGTCAATGTAATAGATTTTGGAATTAAATCAAAGGGTGTAGACCCGTCGTCTGCTCGACAGTTCATTAAGTCTATCGCTCCTGATAGATATTCTAGAGTATCTAACCGTCCTTTTTCTGCCGCAATGTGAGCGGGAGAATAACCCATTTTGCTCCGTAAAGTGACGTCTGCTCCATGTTTTAAAAGAACTTTCATTGTGTCTAAAAACCCTTGCTCCGCAATATCGTGGGCTGGAGTTCGATATGAACTTAAATGCAGGTCTTGAAAATGTTTGTCTTGGATGTTGGGATCTGCCCCGTGCTTTAGGAGGATCTCCGCAATGTCTGGTCTACTACACTTGAATACCTGAAAAGTTCACCACTGATTTTAAAGAACTTGAAAAGGAAGTTTTATGAAAAATACATGATCATCCTACATGTAACTTTACTATTGCATAAATGGATTTGCTACATCAACTTTGATTATGAAAAGAAAAAATATCAAAAGTAACAAATTTATCAAAGTTGAATTTATCATGAGTATGTATTTTATCCATGTAGAGCGGGATATGTATTAGCCAACAAAGGAGTAACGGTTTCATGGGAGCTTATTGTACTGAGTAATGTACCCACCGTGCCTATGCCATTGTAAATATACATTATATCAAGCCCGATTTCGCACCCCATTGTCACACTGTCACAAACCTTACATCCAGTTGAATATTTATTCTGTCACCATAATTTGCTGCGATGTTATCCCAATAATGCAACTATTTTGATTACGGTTGGAAATGAAGTTGCTTTTTTCTTTGTTAGCTGAACTTCCTATAAAAACTGATACGCTTTTCATTGTTCAGTGTGAAAATATATCACATGAAAGCAATTGTATTTTTTGGTCCATTTCAGTGGAGTTAGTGTGAGACAGGAAAATAAACCCATGTCACAAGACCAACTTAAATATAGTTCACTAAATTTCTCATGGTTGACACATAATCGCTGTCCATTCTAGTTAGGCCACTGATAGTTCCATGGACAAAAAATTACTTTCTTTTTCCACAAAGGCCCACTGCAGTAAATGCATAGGTTATGAACATGTATACGGTAGTAGCTTAATTTTGTGTAACGAATAAAAAATAAATGTTTTATGTTAGTCTTACATATCGAACTAATTAAAGAAGCTGGTAAAAGTAAGACACAAGATCTTTAATGTAGGATGTTTGCTTATGTAGTGAAGGAAAGGATCTATATTAGTCATTTAAATGTGTGTAACTATATTTTAATAGCCGGCCATATTTGACTATATATTAACATGGCACAATATTTATATCTGTGTAACTTATTTACTTATCTGTCTTATGTAATTGTCATTAATCGTAATTATCAATGTCATCAAACTGGCTTTGAACAGCCATGTAAACAGCTATGTAACGGTGGTTTTAAGTTTTTTAAAAAACATTCTTTTTGTGTAACATGTTTATAGTATGTTTATGGTAAATTTATAATCACATCAAGGTTTATCTCATTGCCTAGATAGAATATTTTATGAGTAATTTTACTAGTACTTATCTTCATTATATAAAGATGGTAATGCACTAACTGTATTGTATCGTCATTTGTATATCATATTGTACAAGGTCATGACAATCTATGTACCAGTACAGAAATAAATTGAATTGAATTGAATTGAATTGAATTAATCCTTCCACTATGAAGAAGCTACTTAGAAGCTAGAAAAATAAGATACAGTATAATTTGTATAACTAATGAAGGGTATTTGTTTATACCGTGCAAGAAGGATGTTTAAAGAGGAAATGATAATCGTCGCTTGATAGAAAAGACCCTTGGAAAAAAAGAAACTTGATAGCACGCCTCACTGATTCATAAACCTGTACTATGCCTGTGCTATGCAAATAATAAAAATGAAGCGTAAAGCGTAGCATTTCGTTTATCAGTAACAGGTCAGCCAGTGCGCTTTGCAAATATGTCAAAATATTCAACGGCTTATTCTGCATAATCAAGTATTTACTTTATATGTTTTGTCGGCGTTAAGAAAAGATAACAAGTGGGCGTTTTCTTTTATCGTTCTAAGTGATAGCACTAAATTGTACATAGTGTGGTGACTCGCATCTATTCTTGACTGAAAAACCGTAATATCTAATCTGCACTTCAAGCTAGGTTATTTATCAATGAATGAATTAACATATGAACATTGTACTTCTGAGCTCATTTAGCAAATATTGTCTATCATCTTTAAGTGACATGATATATGACTTATTATTTGCCTATGAAAATTTGATGTTTGTGAATGGAAGAAAGGGGTTAATTGTATTTTTCACAGGATACAAAACGAAACAAGCGCCGTATTATTAGTAACATTTCACAATAAACACTTCATATTTGTTTGAAAAATGCATTGAAATTTTAAAATTCTAAGATACCCACACATCGATTAAACAATATTATCCGTCTTACACAGACATACATAGTAAGAGCCACGTGGACAAAGAAGGGGGACATTTTATAAAGACACATCTGTCCTCTTTCTTCAAACAAAAACTTATTCTGAGCCTCATCTCCTGCCCTAATCGACACACCAACCCCTGCTACCCCTCCTTTCGAATACTGAGTTTTAATTCATGCACGTCATTTCGCCTCATAATTTGATTATCTACATTCAGGCTTTTTCGTACATGTCTTTATTTCATACTGGAGACGTAACGGGAGCAAGACCAGAAAAATAGTGCCAACTTTTTTGTATGGACTTTCAGCAGACGGTAGCTATTTTCCTGGTGCATAATAAATAGTATATTGAAATTAATTAAAATATTAATAAAACCTTGAAAAATAAACAAAAAGGATAGTACCTGTATTGCTGTTCGCCCCCAATCGTTCGTGGCATTGATATTTATGCGGTGCTCATCCAATAGTTGCTGTAATCTGTGAGCGTTTCCGTTGACGGCGGCATTGAAAAACTCTTCTAACGACGCATCATGTTCTTCGGTCATTTCTAGAACAAAGGCATGTTTTTAGCAGTCGACAACAAAAAACTATAAATAAACGTTATATACAGATAGGCGTGCATTCAATCACACATGGTACTTTATAAACCCATCAAGAAGTCCTAGACGTAAGGATCGTTCATAGTCAGATCTTATACAGATATAACTGATTTAGCTTTGTCCAGGAACTAAAAAACCACATCGTCAAAGTTTATAATTGGTCTTTTCTACGCTTTCCCTTTGAATGGTGCGTTGCAGGATGGGGGTCAATTTCCAAAACAGATGCTAGTATTAAAGAGCCCTGCTTTCCCCAAAGGTATCTAAAGGTAGGTGATTTAAACCACGTACGCGTATCAGCTAAGACTAGACCGGCGTCTGGAAAACAGCTGTCTCCTCTACCGGTCTGGCTGAATCCCAATATTAATCTGCACAGGTGAACCTGAGTAAATTTTACCCTATGTGTTTTAACGGGATTCTAAATAGGCCTAAGGCCTACTTCTTTTTTTAAAAAAACCCCTAGGACTGATTGCCGAGAGTGAGGAAATCCAATGTCTATTCGGATCAGTGAATTAGTATTGTATCAAGGTGACGAACTGTTTAAAAAGGATAAATTGTACTCACCTTTATGGTCTAAAACTCCGTCGACCATCGTGAACATAATATAATACAGATGCATCTAGACGCACTTGGCTTAAAATATTTTCAACGTCCCATGACTAAGTTGATCTAAGTTCGCCTAGACTTGTTTGGGCTGCTCAACCGTTATTGGCCAGTCTCTGAGGTGAAACACTGATGATAATAGTGGATCTTGGCAGAGGTTCAAGTTCTGTACGAAACCGACGCGCAACATTCAAAAACGGTGGATTATGCAAAATAGATGTCTTGTTAAAAACAATAGCAACCCAAACAGTTTATTTAGTGACTTATGAAAAACCTCATTAGATCGTAAGCTTTCACGAATAATAGGGGGAAATATTGATTGTGCCTTGTTGTGGTGAGTAATTGTGCATGGTCCAATGTAAACAAACGTTTGGGCTGTTCAGGCAGGTGAATAGTGACGTCACTCCCAGGTGTAAACAAATGCATCAGGTAGATGTCGTGAAAAATCTTTAAAGTTAAGGACAGATTATTAAATAAAACCACAGTATCCAAGATAGATAGGCACCAATACTCTCAAATTATCCGTTTATGAATGAGACGGGCATTTCTATCTGCAGGATAAACAATTACGACTTGCCAGTGAACGTTTCGAGCATGCGCAGGGAAAGTACACAACAATGGCAGAAGACTCAGACAGAAATCGTATTTTAGCTGATTTTCAGGTAAGAAACTGATGGAACTCTACGATTATCCATTGAATCATGCTGTCGTCGGTTTTTATTCATCTACCGAAAAATGATCTTTGGATATATGGGACTCTCTAGCATATAAGATGATAATCATGACTTTACGAAATGGAACATTTTGAATGACTCAGTCTCTCACATAGTCATTCGAGAGTAAAAGACTCTATAAAATGTCTGTGCATAAAGTTTGGACGTAAATAGTAAACCGTGTGTGAAGTTCTCATCCCTTCTACTCCACATTCTGGTACTTTATCTGATCATTCTGAAATGAATATTTAATTTCAGTAAAGACAAAAGAACACTTTCTCTCTGTCACTGAAAAGTGTGCTGCTGACAAAATGAGATCTATTTGATTTAAAAAGAAGCATTGTTTCATTTTCTAAATGTGAAATACACAAATTTCTATGATAGATATTTCACTGCTTGTTTCCTAGCTGTCTTAGTGTCTATAAAAATTAGTGCTCAGTTATTCAGTCAAATTAAATAACTAATGAAGAACTTTGAGAATTCAGTTATTATATTGATTAGTGAATACATAAAACCAATATTAAGAAGGACACACTAAGTTATCCTGTTATGTTTTTATATAACACACCCAGAGAATACAGTTTTGATCTTTTTATTTTTAAGGCATGTACAAACATTGAAGACATTGGTGAGTGCATTGCAGTACTGGAACAAAATGAATGGAATCTGCTGGTGAGTTGAATGATTTGGATATTTAAGTTGAGTGGGTAACTGCATACTTGAAATGCCTGCTTTTTAGAAGAAATTTAATGATGGTTTATGAACTGGACATTATTCTGTTTATGTTCAACTAATTCTGTACAATATTCCTTAGCTTTTTTGTATGACACATTACTGTATGTGGACATCACTTGCACCTGCCTTCGTTGTCCATGTGCACTTTCTTTTGACAATTTGATGGGAAGTGATGATCAGACACTGTATTGCAGCATAGGTTTTCTCGACCTTGGCTGTGAAGTTGGTTTAAATTTGAAGGAGTTCGAAGCATGTTGCATTAAAATCTCATTTAATCTGACTTTTAGAATATCATTGTAGATATTCCCAGTTATTCCCAACTTTTCAGCACAGCTAATGGTATTTTAAAAATATTTTTCCATATAATTAGGGTGCCATCAACAGTGTCATGGCCCACCTTGGATCCCAGGAACTGCCATCAGAGGCTAGCTATCCACCATTAGAAGTCCAGGGTCAGGGTCTAGGATCACCTGTAGACAGCCCTCCACCTGATTATCAAGTGTTCCAGCCCCAACCACAAGAGGAGCCAGGCTCTTGTGTATTTAATCCCCATGCTATGACCTCTGATCGTGACAGCACGCCGCCAACCAGAATGTTAACTTTTAATGTGGAATACAGGGATAGGAATATTCCAGTGGTGCTTCCGGATACAGAAAAAGTTGGTAAGTGTGTTCGTTTGGTTGTTATAGAGATTATGTTGAAGGGGAAATAAGTCATGCACTGTTTCTTTTGGCCAAACTGACTACTTGTTTGTTTTTACTTGCTGTCTGTAAAGGACAGTCATGTATTACGGTATAGATGAAATATGTTTCATTCACACATACAGTTGTCACATGATAAGCTATGTGTCCTTTCTTAGACATTACTGAAATGGGGTTTTGTTTTAGTGAAGGAAGTCTGATGTTCATTCACTTTTTTGTGTTTCAGAGACAATCAAACAGGTACTTCATGGTCAGATAGGGAATATCCCCATAGAGAAGATGGTTCTTAGAGGATTTCCTAACAAACATGCTGAAGATTATGTGAGTTTTTGAAATTTGTCTATGTTCGACATTTCATGACAGTTTGGGCTTTTTCAGGGTGTAATCAGCTTATGTTAATAGTTTTCCTGTTATTGTAGCTTTGTACTTGAAACTGCCTGCCAATGCTTAATAATAAAACGTAAGAACCAAGTTATTTACCTTTTGTTAGACCATGCTGAGGCTCCTTAACCTGCCACAAGAGACCACCCTGTACTTGTTGACACCAGGATTGTATTCTCATATGGGAGACACAAACAACTCTCAGTCAGCTGAGAGGTAAGTGATCATTGCTGTCTTTGCAAAGTGCATAGCACAGGAAAATGACAACACCAGTTTGGTGCATCTTGTTCTATGTGAACCATTTAACTCTCATGTTCAGGACACCTTAAAAGAAATAAAAACTTTTCCCTACATACATTTAAATATATACTGTCATGTTGCTTAGAAGTAAAAGTCAGTTTAATTTTGTTTAATGCCATTCAAAAGCACCTTAAATTATTTATTTTTCAGCTCAAATATTTTGGAAAGGTTATCACAAAATTTCACATTAAACATAAGATTCAGAGACAAGGATACCACTTATAAGCTTAATTTCCCTGGCAGTAGGACAGTGAAAGAGGTTAGTAAATTAGCTGTTTAGCTGGCAGTTTCACCAGTGATAGTCTTTTACACATACTTTATAAATATTTAATAGGTGACTTGTGTTTTGGTATGTGTAATGCCTATTATTGATCTTTTGTTTTTAACCTTTAACATAAATAGTTGAATTAGTGAAATGTTTGAAAGAAAAAAGCTTACTTAAGTAAGCATCAGCATGTTTTGTATGACACCTTTAAAACTTGTTATTTGCTATTTCAGGTTAAGAATGATGTAGGTGATGTAATAGATGTCCCAGTAAGACTTCAGAAGTGGACAGGATGGCCAGACTCTGCCAGTGATGAAACTGTAAGTAAAATATCAATCTGTAAATCAACTTATTACTAATATATGTACAGAGTTTAAGCTTCAAGAGTATGCAAATTTTGAATAACTACCCAATGCAAATTGGGATAGCCCTTCATTTGTTAGTTGACATATTTATACTGCCTTCTGTATAAAGCATTGGTTCCTGTTTACCTGAAAAAGATTATACCATTTAATCTTCATTTTTCTTGACAGATGACATTAGCTGGTTGTGGTGTAGGTTTCCCATGTCATAATTTAGAAGTGTCTAGAACCCAGAGAGAACCTGCAAGATTGCGGCATCTGCCAATGGTAAGTCTTAACAGAACATACTGCTGCATGAGATGATGAGATGGTCTCATAAAAAGTGAATGTAATTCACCTATTAGATACACTTCTTCAGGAATAAAAATGACTGATTTTATCATTCTAAACTTTCAAACGGCTCCCCACATTTATCACAACTTTACTTCTTTAAAGTTTTGGTTGTTGTCCTTTTATAAGTTTCAGCCTCTACTGTTCAGCAGGTGTGACATAGATTCCTTTAAATTTATTTTGCGCCTTGTCAGGATGTAGCAATGGATGTCGGTAGCAGTGAAGATGATTTTGAAGATGCTCACGAGTCCCTACCAATGGATGATGATGACATTTATGATGAAGATGTACCAATGTCTAGGAAACTGGTGCCTTTAAGTAAGTGCCATATTGAAACGAGGTATCACCTGTTGGGATTTTTAATATTTTCTCTTTATGGCTTAAAGTGTTTAAAAGCGTTTGTTTGTTGCAAAAGAGACATGTTCATAGAATGCTGGTAAAAAAATCCAATTTCAATCATTTTTGCTTGTTATGAAGCATCAAGCACCGCTCTCATTGGAGTGACAGAGAGAGATGTAAACCGTACAACCCTTTCTCCATCTAAACCAAACCCAGTTAATAATTGATGAGGTTTTATGCAAACAGCAGCACATATGACATTGTCCTGTATTTAATTGTGATATCTTTTTCTTTCAGTGCCAGATGATGTAGGTGATGAAGTTGCAGCATTAGAACACTTTAGCAGAGTATTTGCAGAAAGGTAATGTAACCTTATGTAACCTTATGTTCTTGTTAGATATTCTTCAGATAGTAATTGTTTTTATATATGAAGAGGACATAGTTTTTCGGGAGGGGGGGGGGGGAGTTTTTAAAGTGCAATTTTTCATCCGCCTATGTATCAAGATCAAAATTTTATCTAAATTTAAATATGCCAGAAATTAATCAAATTTCTAGGTTTTGGTTTAACCATGGTACTCATTTAAGAAATGTAGTACAAGACATGATGATATGATGTATCTTTTTGTGTTTCAGATATGGAGATATACATCCTGTATTTTTCATAGGGAAATTAGAAGATGCAATAAAGGAGGCTTTAGCTTGTAAGGCAAAAGATGTAAGTCATGCATTAATGTGAAATAAATATGAAATGTTGTGATGATATGAAAAATTATCTGAATGCACTGACAATTAAAAAGACTAATTGTTTTCAATAATGGAACCCCATAATTCTTTCTGTTTGCTATAGTGAGAGGAAGCTTAAACTCTGTTGTTGCTGTAATATATTTGGGATAAGCCAAAAAGCCATTTTCATCATAATTTAATCCTTTTGTTATATTAAAGGAAGTAGAATTGTTTAAAGTTCTTAAATTAATTCTTTGATATTTAAAATGCTTTTTTGTTTGAATTTGGATAATGTTATAACACAATTCCGTACTTGCAATGCTGAGATGCATGTAAAGAACAATTTTATAAATTGAATTATTTGTCAGTTCTTAATGTTTTCAGAGAAAGCTTCTGGCTATTTACCTTCACCATGACAGCAGTATTCTGGCAAATGTTTTCTGCTCCCAGATTTTGTGTTCAGAGAGTGTGGTCAGCTTTTTAAGTAATAACTTTATTACCTGGGCTTGGGATTTAACATCGGAGGCCAATAAAGCAAAGTAAATGTTTTTATCTTTAAATATGTGATTCTTAATCATCCATGATGTACCATATAGCTAGAAATCAAGTTATCAAATTCATGTCTCAATTTTGCAGGTATTAAAAATACCTTTCATTGAAATGCAGTCTGTAATGTAAGCCACTGGTCCTGTACCCACAGCCGATAAAATTTTGTTTAGAGTAGTAGATTTTTCAGAATGTGTGAATTTAGTGTTTTGACATGGCCATAAATGTTTCTGTATAAGTTTTCAAAAGAACTTTCAATTTGATTTAAATTTTTTTTCTGAAATTTAGCTGTTACCTGATGATTCTAAATAAGATGAAGTTATTGTTTGAGAAATCAAAGTTGTATTTTTACTAATATCAGTTCAATAGGGGAGAATGTCCAGTCTTATTGAGATTTTTAAACAGTAAATCCTGATTTAGACCAGCAGATTTTAGGAAAAAGGTGGTCTGAATAGTCGGTAGGTGAAAAGTATATGGCACAAAATGGAAATGGCAGACTGCAAATATTCCACTTGGGTGTAAAATAGTTACTTATTGCCATGGACTTTTTAACTTGCAACTTCGAGTATGTAGTTGGGTACCTCTGGCTGTAATTTTTTTCCATATTATTGTAGGTGTTTAACCATGTGCACAAGGGAGTTTGGCAGCATGGCTGCACAGACTGTACGGGATTTCAAGACAGATAATTTGCCACTTTTATTACTTATTACAAGAACACGATCAACAAATGAAGTAGTAAATGTAATACAAGGTAAGTCTTGTTCTGAAGGTAGCAATATTCAGTATTTGTCTGTGGGCAGAGGGGAGATCATGGCATTTGGGTATCCCTTTGTTATCAGCAGCCTTCATTCTTCATGTTACTGATATAGAATTTATTGAGGAATATATTTGATGTTACATAACCTTTGAATATTGATTAGAAATTTATTGAATTTTGTGTCTTTTTGAAAGATGTAAATCTGTTTCAGGGATAGCTTCACTAGATGAACTAATGACTAATCTCATAAACGCTGTAGATGTCTTCACAGAGCAACAGAGGGCAGATGTTTTAGAGGAGGTCAGTAAGTTGGTTTTTATAAAGATGTAAATTCTGTTTTAGTCCTCATAAAAATAATAATAATATTTTAATATTAATAAAATTTTTAAAAAACAATACAACTCGCAAAAAAATAACAGTAGGTATCTTAATGCATGTGAACATGTTTGCAGGAAGAAAGAGATGCCCGAGAAAGAGTGAAATTTGAGCAGGACAAGGCATATGAAGAATCTTTAGCTGCTGATAGAGCAAAAGTAAGGAATGTACTTACAGAAAACTTAATTTATACAGCCATGGGCTTTGATATCATTCAGAAGTGTCAGTAGCCAGTGTTCTATTTATCAATAACATTTTGAGTAGAGAATCTCTCACTATTTGTCAAATAACCTGAAAAAAAATTGAGAAACGAAAAAGTTACTCTTGCTGGGGGAATGCTAGTTTTAATACAAGTTAACATATTTATAACATCTTTGTAAACAGATTTTGATTATCACTAGCAACCAATTTTTAACATGGGGTACCTTTTTTGAAAATACATTGTAATTTTAGGAGGAATCTAAAAGGCTAGAGCAAGAAAAAAGATTTCAAGAAGAAACAGAGAAGGAAAAGAAAAAGTTGGAAGAAAGATTACAAAGAGAGCAGGAAGAGGCTGAAAAAGAGGTATCAGTTTGGCTTTAAGTGAAACCATTACAGTCATTTTACAAAATATTTTAAAAATGAACCATTTATCTGAATGATTGATTAAAAAAAACAGGGTCTTCATATTGTGTTTTTTGTAGTTTAGTAGACATCCTATGGATCAAAGGCGTTCCATTACAACATGTATACATGTATTATCTCTGTCGACGTATATTCTGTAGTCCACCCATTGTCCCCTGAAAACCTCTGTTTAAAGATGTATTGCATTATCACCATGTTGTATGCAGGCATTATGCATGTTGTTTGCTCAAAAACTGTATTTTATGATTCTTTAGGCTATCCAACAATCTTTAGCAGACCAGCTACCAGATGAACCTCCAGCTGATAGCAAAGAACCAATCAGTATACTAAGAATCAGAATACCTGGTGGGGAGTTTATTACAAGGAGATTTCTTGCCAAGCACCCCTTACAGATTCTATTGAACTTTATTACATCCAAGGGCTACCATATGGAAGAATACAAGGTGCTAACAACGTATCCAAGGAGAGATGTAAGTAATTTTAAAATTGTCCTCTTAACATGTTCAGTTAATGTAATTTAAACTAGTAAAGTTTTCTTTACTCTTTCTTTCTTTTACAGGAGTGGGTTGAATTAATTGAAGTCTTAACATTTTTTCAAGTTGATTTTTAAAAAATGAAAGTGGAATAAGAAAGACATTTCTGTTCATAGGTGACAGATGTTTAGAGAGGAAGCATAAGTCTTTGAAGTCAGGTAGTATGGCTGTGGTTTATTTATATGGATTTCCATTGTACAAGGAAGTGGACCTGATGGTCTTTTTTATTAAAAAAAGTGTATCTGGAACATGCGTTTCTTTATTTTCTTCAGATATCAACACAAGATCCAGAGAAGTCCTTAGAGGAACTCAAACTTTTCCCACAAGAAACATTAATGTTAGAGGAAAAGACAGTGGAATAACATTGCCCAGTGACCATGTTACTGTGATAGGTTTTGATCCAAGTGTCATAAAAGGCAAAACAGGTGCTATTTGGCGCACATACTGTGGATAGAAATTCTCTTAAAGTGACAAAATGGTCTAGTCTGGACCCTGGTATAATACTGAAGATGCATTATATGTACTGTATAGTCCAAATACACTTGACTCTGTACTCTAGCAGATAATATTTATTACTATTGCCTGATGCTCTTGCTGTCTTGACTGTTTTCTTATTTGGTCAATGGTAAATTTTTTAATGGAAAATTAAAGAAAAAAAATATTGCTTTTTATTTTAAATATACAATTTATATAACATGAAATTGTGAAAAATATAATCAGTTCAGTGACAGCAGAATTCCACTTTTAACAGAAAACATGTAAAAGAAAAGTCAGCTTTCACAAATGTTGCCTTGTAAACAGAGAAATAAAATTTATGATGCTGACAGTGTTTTGATACGATTTATAGCAACTAAAAAAGGATTGCCATGATTGCAACTGGTAGATTTTGATGATCTTTGACAGGAGTCGAAACTTGAACATAACAGCTTCTGAGCCCAAATAATTGGTGTTCTTCTGTAGCAAAGGTTGTAGTTTATTTATTTGAGCTGTCTCATCTCTGCTCAAGGGCTCAGTAAATTTTCAGTGGGACCATTATCAAGTAATAAAAGGCAGGAACACTTGAATTTTGAAAATTCCCCATTCACAAATTAATGAAAAGGAAAGGTAGAAAGGTTAACTTGAATAGAACAGCTTATATTTCATTATAAGTGAAAAATGGTAATAGTGATCACATTCACCCACAAGGTGGTAATAGTAGAGCATGTCTCTGTGTTAAAAATTCACAATGATTCTTGTACACAGTATCATCTTAATTTTGTTTATCCCATTTTAACCTTGATTAATCCTTATATCATTCATAACTTTTAATTTTGTTACAACTATACTGTTTTTTGTTTGGAATTTGAATGCCCTTCCCTTTTGTATTGTTGATACTTTTGGCCGCAAATTACTATTTTGTGTACTTGATATGCCAATAGTTATTCTTTTCTATAGAAACCACTGACAGTGCAATATCTACCACTAACAGTATACTTGTACTAAAACTTTATATTACGCCTAAATAGCAATTTAAGGAAGACTGCAGTAAAATGAGATGTTGGTGATCACTTTGCACTTGTTCATCCTGCAATTCCAAGTTTTTGACTCGATTTGTACCAGCATAGAAATAGTTGTTGAAGGTACAGGTATGCCATTTTTAACTCCATGTGTTCTGTATTTATTTTCCCTGCCTACAAAAGGTATTCATCTCTGAGCATCAAGAAACAATTACAAGCCAATAGAATTTTACCCATAGTGTGTGACGTACATATTTAAAAAATGCTATTTGACAGAAGTTGTTAAGTATCTGATCCTCGAGGTGAATCACATCTGTGCTCACGGAATTAAATCAGGTCAACGTAGATGTACCCTAAATTGTAATATACAGTTAATATTATAGTATTCAGTTTTCTAGATACTGCAGGTTCATGGTATTCTTCAACTGAGATATACCAGAAAGCCACTCACCACTGCGACTTTATAAGAGTTACTGCAAGGGTTGGATTGTTTAATACACAAGGGCCCTTTAAAAATAAATGTTGTTTCTGTTATAGAAAATTCTGGTGTTACAATTGCGATTATTGTATTTATGTGAACTATGAATAAAAGCTGGATTGGCTTTATGATTGAACTTTTTTTTTGCTGAATTATCTATTCTTTGTTGATATTTTCTATGATATTCAAAATACAGAGACAATTTCTGAACTACTGCAAGTGATGTGAAGTAACCTGGTATGGTATACTCTTTGAAAAGATTTTAATCAAGTTGTGATATCATTTTATTTTCATTTTAAACCATTTTTTCTACCAGTTTTAAGACATCCCAAATCATAAAAAAATCTTTTGTGCCATTTGTTTTTGTGTACACGTAGATCATCTGGTGTGTGTTCCTTTTTTTTTTTTAAGAGAAAATATATAGAATGTAACTTGAAGTACTACAAAAGTTGATAATATGTTATAGTAACACTAGCAATAACAGAAAAACAGAGCACACTGTAAAACTCAGTGTCACAGGAATACATATTTACAGAAACAAATCTGGTATTTCCACAAGTATTTGATATTTTTTGGATTTATTCTCATATTTTCAGATGACAGACTTCTGCTAATGATGGAAAGATTATTGTAATTGATCAAATTCATGTAAAATCATACAAGGTTGTCACACATATAAGAAAAGAGTATTACGCATTACTTAATTTCTTTGATACTGTAGAAATTAATAATCAATTGATTATTACACTGCAGCTATAAGCAGTGGCTTTGTATTGTCCATTTTTTAAAGGTTTTAACAAAATAATTTTGTTAAAACAAAATAACCTGTTTGTAAATACCTTTGTGCTAATGAGTCTTCAAATTATATTAACAAAAAGTGCTAATGACAATTTTGAGCAAGTTCTTTATCACAAATATTGGAATATCATAGTTCTTTTAAAAAGCAAAGATGTTACTAGGACAATGTTTTGGTAAGTAGGTGCCCTTCAAAATGCTATAAAAACATTTAACAAACTGAACAGAAAAATAGCACATAAAATGACTGCTAAGATTTCCTTGTGGAGTATCTGTATCAGATTAATTCCGCATCAACATAAGGGGTCTTTTGGAAATGATTACCATTAATTATGTCACATTTAAAACTCCATTAGTTAAACAATAATAAAATTAAAGTTCACACACCAAGGCTATAAGTATGGTAGTGTGAGGTAGACAAAATGTTTCCTTTAATCTGGAAACTGCATTTGTGTACAGTATTTTAGTGAGTGAATAAGGTGAATTAGACATTGTGCATGAAAAGAAAAGTATGCTATCAAAATTCATGCCAATGGTTATGCTTTTCATATTTCATATTTTTCCATTTAAAGGGAAAATCTCTAAATTTATTGTATCTATGTTTCAAAAATATAAAGAACTGGCATTCAAAATATTTGCAATATACATGATTCAAATTCACATGAAATATTTCAATTGCTGCCTTTTTATAAGTAATATTGAAAAAAGTTTCACAGGGTGCAATTTTTTCTACAGGCTAGAAATAACATTCATGTATAAGTAGAAATTTTGAAATATTTAAGCTTTAAAGTTTAAAATTCCCTACCCCTCTTTAGCATAAGTACAATAAGATATATATATATAAATCTATTATTAAAAAATTAAAAAAAAATAGAGTAAACTGCCCTACACTTTATCTGCAGTAACATTGCATCCTCCCAAGTGACCTCCACCAAACAATTTGCGAACAACACAGAAAAAATACTCTTGTTCAGCGTAGACCTCCTCATTATGGACCCTCACATGACGTGTTTTGTTTGCCACATACTCTTCATGTCGACTTTTCACAAAATCTGTCCATTTTTCTGTCTCATCAACAAACTGAAATATGCAGGAAATGGTTTATATAAGAGAGGACATAAATGAATACATCAGTGGTGAAACTGGCGAGTGCTTTGGTAATTTTCTTGTTCTGCTCAATATGAATAAGAAATAAAAATGTTCCCATATAAATTAGAACAAGTTATTATAACTTTCTTTGATAAGTTATTTTAATCATTTATTTTATTTAAAAATATTGAATTCGGAATTACTCTGTCCATCAAACTTAACCATAATGATAAAGTACATAGTGTTTGCTTTAAGGGCAAGCAATGTCTTTGAAATACACATTAAAATGATACAAAAAACTTGGTTCATTTGTTACTTTTATGTGTTTGAATCCAGCACTTTCCAAGAGACTGATGTATCTTTCCTTGGACGGTATATCAGAAGCATAGACAGCTGAAGACAGTTTTTCTATTTCTGCTGAATCAAAAGGTTGGGACTCAAAAAAGTCGGCAGCAAACCTGTGCAAAATTAATAACATGAAAATAATAAAACAATGCTGAGTGTTTTGATACTGCAATGTTTTAAACCTAAATGAACTGTTCAGTCTGCACTTGATCTTCATGCATGTTCAAATGGGAACTTAGTGTATTTATTAATTATCTTGTACTAAAACTTGACTTACATCTTCCCTCCTTTTTTCAGGTGATACCAGCAATTTTCAAATAATTTTTCTTTGTCTGGAATGTGTAAGTAAGTTAGCCAGCTCACAATCAGGTCAAAGCTTTCGGACCCTGTAAAAATTAGAAGACATAAGTAGTATCTTTAGAGGAATCATGAGTGATAGCCCAGTGATAAATTCATGACTTTGCATAAAATCAAACAAGATTTTGAGTAATTTGGAGTACAGTGGGGTCAAGAATAATGGCAGACTAGTGATTGCATTGAGCCACTGAAAAAAAAAACAGACAATTTATCCTCAGATATTTTTTGGGTCGTTTCCTATTGCAACTTATATGTATCTTTCCAGGACCACATTGATGGTGCACAGAGTTTCACTCTTATTGCTGAAAAGTTTTAACTTTTAAAACCCCACCTCAGGAAGATTTTCACTTTTTTACAGCCAAGAAATGCAGGAATTATAAGAAATATCATTTAACTACTTTTCATTTTGCAAGACAAAACTTCAGATATTTTACCATAATCTGCTTGTAGAAAATCTCCACAGACATGAGTTATATTGTCCTGCAGGTTGCACCTCTTGGTCAAGTCTGTAGCCACTGTATTAAGATCTTCTTGTAGTTCTACAGCTGTGATGTGGCATCCTGTCTTCTGAGCAATATACCTGGCTGGGCCTCCTATGCCAGAACCTATGTCCAAAATGCGGAATGAAGAGCTTTGAATAAAAAAAATTGGAAGCCATTAGTGGGTGAAGAAATGACAAAAATATTGAAACTATAGAGTGTACTCAAGAGATATAAATATAAAAATAAGAACTGTTAAGATACAATTGCTGACATTAAAAATTGACAAGTTCATATTTCACAGACACTAGCTCAAAATCCAACTGAACAGGGACCATTTAGAATAGATGATCTGAGTACCAACTGATCCGCCGAATAAATATGGCCAACCCCACTTCAAAAGCGATGCCGCAGATTCCCAATGGTCTCCCCACCTCCACACAGGCCATTAAATGGATTACATCTCAGCTCTGAGGTTTAATTGCTAGGCCCCTGCAGCACCGGTGTGTGTAGAGGGGGGAGACCATCAAAGAATTGGCAGCATCGCTTTTGAAGTGAGGTTGTCCATATTTAGTCGGCAGATCAGTTAGTACTTAGATCGTCTATTCTGAATGGCCCCACTAGCTACAAGCCAACTTTCTCTTGAATCAACCAATACATGTAATTAACAAAACCAGTTTATACCTTCTATTCAACTCTTTTCACAGTATCACAATTATAGCCAGGTAATATTGAAGTTTTTATGTGATTTCAGGTTTGAAGATTAAACAAAATCACAAAAAAATTTGCATATCACCACCTGCAGTCTTCCACAACTTACTTTATCTTGAGGTCATCTATAGCCTCCTGTACTGCCTGAGTGCCAAAATAGTGGTACTGATCTACTCTACTCAGGTCTTCAACTTTCAGTTGGTCTGTTAAACCATATCCAAGCTAAAATTATGAGATTAACATTCGATCACCGAGCACTACTGCCTTTTACTGCATGCTTCTATACAAATCAATAATCACAATTACAGGTAAGACATGTTTCTTAATTAGTTAATAAAAAGTCACATTTAAGTTTTCAAGAAGACAAAAATCTAACTTCTCATATACTGTAAATTGTAAGCATAAAATTAGATTAAATAATTTTAATCAGATCAAAATCAATAAATCATGACACAAATATTATGACAGTAATCTATCATCCCATGTTCTGATAACCAACAGTAAAACATTTCAACAACACAGATACCGGTTATACTACTGCATATGACCCTCTGCTAAAACATGCCTGGACATATACACAGGAACATGCCTTTTTTACCAGTTATTTCCCCTTGTCTCTTTTAAGAGACAAGGGGAAATAACTGGTAAAAAAGGCATGTTCCTTTGGTTGAAATTATACACAATGTTTCTGTTGAACCAGAAGTGCAGCAGATCTTTTAAGAGACAAGGGGAAATAACTGGTAAAAAAGGCATGTTCCTGTGTATATGTCCAGGCATGTTTTAGCAGAGGGTCATATGCAGTAGTATAACCGGTATCTGTTTTATGAAAGATTAAAATCTTTCATAAAACAGATTGTTTTAGCTTTGAAAAGATACATTAAAGAGATGAGTCCACACAAACTTATCCAGAGAAAATGGCCTTTATGCACCAATAAAGAGAAAGAAAGTCAAAATGTTGAGTGATTTTTTGGGTAAAAAGTAAGTCACATAAAGGGGGGCTTATAATCAGGTCTTTTTTGCACAGTTTATCTCAACTTACCGACTAATTTGAATCTGTTGTTATGTACCAATAAATAAGAAAATCACAAGATTTATACATCAGAAATTGGTTGAAATTATACACAATGTTTCTGTTGAACCAGAAGTGCAGCAGCAGCATGTGTTCTGATGAAATTGTTAACATGGTATAGATGGTAACTTTCAAAAGTATTATTTATATCTTACGTATTTAAATAATAAGAAAAATCTATTACAATGTAACTTACTAGTTTTACACCCTTAGTGTTGCAGCCAATTTTTATGTCAAAGTGTTTGCAGTTTGACAAAGAGCCATATACATTCAGAAACTACTGTAGATTCCTTAATGAACCAAATGTCAACACACCTATGAAAGGCACACAGGAAAAACATTGGGTGTTAGTAATTAAGGGGAAGTACTTTAAAATAAACAAACTGCACATCATTATCAACATATCTATTGTTCATGTGCTAGCATGTGTGTTAAATAAAGTATCATCATGATGCATCTTTGAAGACCTACCGAAAGGATGTAATAAAATAGGATATTACATTTTTTAGTAGATCTTCATAGATGCATCATTATGAGACTTATTTATTTCTTTAAGATCTACATGTATACACTGATTTGATATGAATGTGTATGTGTTAGAAACAGATAATGGCAAATATATGACAAACTAACAGGACCTTAATTATAAAAGTTGTAATATGTTTTGGTGTTCCATAGCAGGTCTAACATTGATCCAGAGAGAAAACCATACAGTAAACATATATCAAAATGTTAGATACCTTGGATCCCACAAATGTTTAACTGCACTGAGTAGTTAGAAAAAACTTTGCTGTTATTCTGCTCATGTCAAAAAGCAAAGGCAACCAAGGTCTTACTTGTAAGCTGTCATTCTGTAATTGAAATCACAAGCACGTTTTTTTTTCCAGTGTTTAAACATACTTGCCTCTTTAAGCTCATTATAAACTCTGTCAACATGTGAATCTGGAAAAAAAATACAACATACAAGTAGTATTAAAAAATAAACAATCTACATGGTCAAATCACTAGAATTATTTTGATTGGTACTAGTACATTAGGGGCCGTAGCGATAGTCCGAAGGTTCAATAGTCCGAAGGTTCATTGGTTCGAATGTTCACTATAGAACCTTCGGACCAATGAACCCTTGATTAAACTTTTCGGGCCAATGAACCTTCGGACCAGTGAACCTTCGGACTATCGAGACGCCTCCATACATTAGAGCTCGTAAAATAGAATAAACCCCCAGTTGTGTAATAACATGTTAGTCAAGCTGGTGGGATACCACTCAAAGTGAAAATGGCCTAAGCAGCTAAGGTCTACAACTAAGGCTCTATTCCCATAGATTTTAGATCGATCTATCCCCGCGGGGAGTCTCACTAGATTACTTTCAGATAATCCGACTTAAATGTCCGTCCCGCCTACTACAAGCTGTAAGGGGTAATTAACTTTCATGTCCGCCCGGCTGACAGCTATTTAGCGTGAACCCCCAGGGAGTTGGGTCGATCTAAAGTAGGTCGATCTAATCTATGGAAATGGGGTGTAAGGAAAATTAGGAAATACTGGTAGCTTGAGGTTTACTGAACTTTACATTAAAATGGTACATGTTGCAACAGTCAGGCATCTCTTAAATGCCTAACATTTTCTCAAAACACTATAGTTTCCAAATAACATTAATTAAAATATTATATAAAAGGTGCTGTTATAAATAAGTCGTATATAGATTTAACAGGTTACAATGAAAAGAGTACTTCAAGCTATTAAACCATATGACCTGATATGACACCTCAGCAGTCACCTGGCCTGAGATAATTTAAGGCCGCCATTTTTGCGGCTTACGTGACATGCCTCAGAGTTCCCCACCAGCTTGACTATCAAGATTTTTAAAACTATTAAATTAAAGATGGAATAAAACACCGAATCCAAGTGCAAGTACGACCACACAACTTAAAGTACTTTGGGAAGGTCGTTGTGGGCCATGCACGTTGTTGTTTATGTTGATTTGCAAGGAGGCGTGTCAGACAATATTTGAAAGCGGATTATATCGATAAACCCCGCTGAGATAGATCGGTCATGCTAGTGCGATAACTTCTAATCTGAACACAGTCTTAGTTTAACTTTGGGAGTTCCTTCAGTTTTGAGACTAAGTACAGCTTTACTCACATAATTTCATAGTTTTAATACGCTTAGCATCTTCAGCTGCAGGGTCTGTCATCTTCACTTTCGTCACAGTGAAAAGCCTGCTTCAATTATGATGGATTGTGGTTCCTAACTGATAAATGTCAGAACAACTTTAGGGGCTGATACTCAAATTAGTACAATCGTGCAAAATGAAGCCCACAGCAAATAACAGAAGGGAGCGGTTTAAAACATAACGCGCCACCTATATACCATTAAAGAAATGCGTCATGCGTGACCTGTCAGTGACCTGTGCCCCCAACCTCATCTGGCATGCCGTACGTTGTAGGTTTCAAACTCATTGAGCTCACGACACACTACAGGTGTGTGGAGTATTAGAAGAGGCAAATTCTCTTTACCATAGGCGCATGAAAAGCAAATGTGTGTGTGTGTTTGAATTTGTGCGCGTGTTTGTGTGTGTGTGTTTTGTGGGGGGGGGGGGAGGGCTAACTGTTAAAAATTAATTAATCAGATGATTAAAATCATTAAGTGAACAAAAGAATCGTTTATCCGGGTGGAACTTTACTTACACCAGTCTAGCATCTTTAATCGCTGAAAAAAATATATATTTCCAACTTTTCAAGGAGCGAGTCTGATGTCTAGCATCTCAAAATGTCTAGAATTTTTATTTTAAATAGCGCAATTGAAATTGTTATTTACGCTGTGTCGCCCGGCCTTTAACAACCGGAAAAATAAGGCCTACTTTTCGACATTTTTGCCGCATATCATTATTTTAGTTGTTTGATGTTTTGTCATATCTTATCCATTAATAAAATCTTCAATTCAGTGATTAGCTAGACGATATTGTGACAGGGAACAGTCAAATATTTTACATGAAACACGGCAAAATTGTATATTCTTAGAAAGTAATTTGCAAAACCTTCATTTCCAGGCATTGTGAAAAATGTACTTGAAGTTGAGGGAAAAAATGTATCAGTAAAATAAACGCACATGTCTTGATGCCTCTTCAACGCAGTCTAATTTTTGTAGGCATTAAAACGTGCAAATATTAGTCAAATGGGATGTTATTTTTAAAACTTTCGCAACTCAAACCTTCGTGACTGAATACGAAAACTGCACATAGGGCCTACTAGCAAGGCATGAATTCTGTCATCAAAGTTTTAGAAAACGTAAAATTCGCGAATATAGCTTTCACTTCATTTTTCTGTTTTCTTCAAATGTAGGCCTATCTATATATTGAAAATCGGTGATAGCGACTGCGCAAATAGCCTTCGTACATGTTTGACTAAACTGAATTTGCCTGTGATAGGCTACTTGTAAGAATAAAAAGAAAATAATCAAAATCAAACATTTCTAAAAGGTTTACTTTGATTTCCTTTTGATTATAGCTTTCAAAACTATAATGCAGGAGGGCCTATATAATCTGATCCAGTTTTCAATCTTAAGGACGACATTATACTTTTTGTTTTGTAGTCTTAAATAGTGAATCATAATATTGATTAAAAAAGGGAAAGTTTAACTTATCAGAACAACTTTGAATTCCAATTCTGATATTTTTCTCAAATTGAAATTGTAATTTTGATTTTTTTGCGATCTGCTATTAAAAGTCTTCCAAAATACTTGCGTTTGATTTAATTCCCACTGACAAATTCGTTTTGCAACGTCATTAGATAAGGACTATATATAAAGTAGTCATTTAGTGTTAATTTGCTTTATCAAGAAAGTAGTCATGTTTCTTCGTTGGTTCAGTGCACCTGTTTCTGTTGTAGTTTATGTTTAGTTCTGTACATTGTGGTATTGTTTCATCCTTTTCATTGTTTATTATGAATGTGTGTGTGTGCGTGCTTGCAAACACGCTCACGCGCGCGTGTGTAAAATATTAAAATTTTTAAAAACATACCTTATTTAAGTTTTGCAAAGAAAAAGACGTTAAAAATTTCATTTTTTAAATGTCTAATAACATCAGCCTCTTATACATCGTCAGATTAGGATAATGTCTCACTGTCTTCAATATACTTTAATGGCCTTCCAGGGGTGAAGATGTTTAATACCACAGAAGCTGGAGGAATTGCAAGCCTCTACTGTCCCCTCCCCCCCCCCCCCCCACACACACACACACATCCCCACCCTATGAATTCTCCATTGTAGTTGGAGTGTATGAGCATGACAGTGGCATGTCCAAACAAGGTTTCTCTGGTTTTGGAAATAACGTTAAATAAATGTTTAATGAATGAAAATTACGATCTTTGTCCCTTTTAGCCATCTTAAAGACAGGAAATTAACAGGTAATGAATTAAAAAGTCACCACTCCTCGAAATAATCAGTTTATTTTCCTTCAACTTTAGAAAAATGGAGAATATCCTACTTGCATTTGAAACGAGTGGCAGTTCATATCAGCCAGTACTGCAAATAGTTTAGTATTGTTTACAACTGATCGGGATGCGATTTCCATTACACCGCCCCATATGTAATCATTGTTAAGCGGTCTCCTCAATAATTGGGACACAACCAAATTTACTACTTGTTCCCTCTGGAGTCTAAAATAGACGCTGGAGCGAAAGATGAAAACATGTTCCTACCCTGACAAATGCTTCTCAATAAAATCTTGTCTACAGGGAAATATAATTCACCTTCTGAATAAGAGTAAAATGTACTTTACGTTATTTTCATTTGGAAGCTTCGCTCTCCAGATCAAAAGTGTATATCCGTATGTGTAAAGCACGCCTGTGTAAATTATTTATCAAACTTTATCTCCAACACGTCTAATAATGCCTTGAACTTATTCTTTCTCACCGTCTGACCCCATACTGCTGAGACATGAACTAGTAGTGTAGTGACTGATTTCACTAAAATTTGATGCAAGGCTATGGCGTGGTGTTCCTGGCTCAGAAAAATATCCTTCTTCCAAGCTAACACTGAATATTCCATCTTGTGAGCGTCGCGGTGAACTAGTGACGAGTAGAGAAGGTTCAGGCGGATTTGCGGACTCATTATCGTCATTTATTTCTTCTTCTTCTGCGAAACTACCCAAAACATGCGCCGGGTACACGTCATTGGATTTTGAATGTCTTGGATGATTTCTAGCATCGGTATTCTGAACGTTTATGTTAATGTTAAGATGCACAGGACGGTTGCCATTTTCTATACGAATAACAGGAGCAGAGGGTTTCTGCTTCCTGTGTTCGCCTAGATATCTTGCAGAGGAGGCATGTAATCGGGGATATTGATTTGACGCAAAGCAAATTTCTCCGTGAAGAGCGTGGACAGGAGGAGACGTTTGAATTTGTGATTCTTTCCCTTTTAAAGATTCTGAATCTGCGATAGCGAGCTCCTGGATATTTCTGTCAAGCTCCGCTATGGCTTTCTCTGTCGTGATTTTGCTAACAGGTGTAGATTTGTGATTTTTCTTTGAAATATGAGGTCTGCTATCACTGCATTGCAACAGTGAGATGTCTTTATTGGGGGTTATGTCTGCATTTAGCGATGAGGAAGCCAAACGTGCTATCCCATTATCTTGATCTCCCCTTTCACCAGCAAAGCGGGACGTATTTGATAAAACTTCTGCCTGATATTGTTCTTTGGATTCTGAGGTTTTTGTAACTTCTTTGGGTGATTTCCCGGTAACGTTGTTCCTATTTTGCTTATCAGAATATGTTACTATTTCCGAAGAGTCTCTAGATTTCAAAGGAATCCGTCGTGTATGTGCCACCGAGATTACGTTTCTCACCACTTTATCAGTGGAAGCAAAATTCGGGGAAGTGGAATTTCCACTGCTTGCTTGAAATCTACAGGAGTCGTTCTCAGATTTATTGGAACCGTTTTCCCTGGCGTTTGATTTTACAAGGGTGGTTGTGGCGTCACGTAGTCCGTCTTTAACGTTCAATGATGAATGCGCTGTAGGTGATACACCAGCAGGAGGCATCCTAGGTTCATTTCGTTCCTTTGTGCCTCTAGTTGGGTCCTTCCGTATGTCTGCGACCCTGCCGACAGAATTGCTTCTAGAAAATTGGAAATGCATGGCCGGGTTTGAGACTTCCCCTGAGTTCTCACATTGAAGAAGGACAGCATGCATTGGGCTTGGAAACTTGAAATCGCCCCCAGAAAATGTACGTGGGCGCATGAAAGGCTCGGGAAAGTCATGCATTAGTTTATCCAGTTTGGAATGCGCTGTTTCAACTTCTTGTGGATTTTTCATTGTAGTAAGATTATCTTTTGTTTGAGAGCTGTGAGGTGCTGACGGATCTTTTACTTCAGAATGAGTCTGTTTATTGGCATTAGAATCCCTCCTGTGTTTGTGTTTGCCTCCAGAATCATGTCTCCGACGACCACTAAGTCTCCTGACTCTTGGTGGAGTTGGAGGCTGAGGAACTCCGGACCAGGTTGAGCTTCTGTCTCTCCCCATTGTGTTAGGTGTGCCGTCATCATTCCAGTCAACTATGTTGGATGCGCTTTTAAGTGCGTCCTGTGGGTGTAGATACATGCCACTCTTTTCAGGCGCCATACTTGTAGGTTGTCTTTCTGCCGCGGAAGTTCGCTGTAAATATACCAAATTTAGCTTTTAATGAAAAGCAATATGTAAATAAACAGAAATGCCTAGTATGATTAAGTGGAGCTGTCGTTTTGTCCCATGTATTTTATCATTAAAGAAGTATTCATGCCTCGTGGGCAGTTTTATCCTATTGACATGATGGAATTAAGCCCCTTTCACACACACACAAAAAATTGCATTCAATCCAAAGAATTCATGAAACAAACTGTAGCCACAGGAAGAAATAGCGGTCCCAAAAAAGTATATTTGTAAGACAGTTTCGAGTTAGGAAAATCAGTATTTTTACTCTCTAAACAACTACATGTAATTAGGATCTACAAAGCTCATAAAAGTTATGCTTTTGTTAAAGAGAAAAAATACAGAAGGAAAACATTGTAATCTAATACATTTCTGTAGCAATAACTTAAACGCTACGACCATGAGCAAAATTAACTAATATCAATGCTTCATGTGGGATAAGCTCATAGATACGATAAAGAGTGGGATACACAACAAAACAGAGATATAAAACTTTTAGTTAAGCTGCGATAAAAAGCTTTTATTTATCTGTTTGTTAAGCACTCAAAGAACGTTCGGTGGAAGGTTGGGAATACAAATTGTGGCTTATGGAAGTCCCTTTTTTATGTGAAGTGTTTTCATTTGATGATCCATGGCATTTGATTGACAGATGCGATCGACGGGTTAATTAAATCAATGGTACCCAACCGAGGGTATATCAGGTTTTCAATACACCCAAAAACCGTCAGACCTTAAACTAACACTAGGTAAACACAATCATTATTTGTTCTTAAAAACATAGTGTTGATACCAAGTTTCCAAACGCGTCAACTAAATGCCAGTCTCTGGAAACGTTACTTGAGATATAATCATAGATAATTCGACAAAGACGTCATGATCCCTGTTTCACAACACGCCAGGACCTGAAACAAAAGTGCTGTATGGTGAAGTTTTTGCTCAGCCTGATTTCTAGAACAGTATGCACTGAAACTGCAGTCGGGTAGTGTGAATAAAAATTGACTTTTTAAACATTTTCCACCGAAGAGAACAAACATTTCCTTTAGAATCAGCGTTTTTTAAATTTCATTTATTTTTATCTTGTGTGTGTGAACACCGGCACATTTTACTTCAAGGCAAAATAACTGGAACAGAAACGGATAAACTTTAATTGTTTTAACGTAGGCCTATATGTCGCTAATAAATTTGAATTTCTTGGGCCTGGAGGTTAAATAGACATTTGGACGTAAACTATCAGCTCTGGAGCTAGTGACCTATTGGCATAGGGATTGTCACCTTGGTTTGTCACCTAGTACATGGACTTTTGTATAAGTTGACACTTCATTGTAAGTACGTTCATATCACACCACATATCACACCATATTAAGCCAAATACTGCGCGCTCTTGAGTGTTTATCTCGTCCTCCAGTTCTATTGAGGGCGCTATGTTAGTCTCCGCTTAATTACATGCTTTTTTTTTTTTTTTTTTTTTTTTTTTTTTTTTTTTTTTTTGCAAAAAAAAACCGTTAAAATGGGTTTCAAATGTCTGAAATTATACCTTGGTCTACCTTCAGAAAGAGAATAATATTAAGAGAACAAAGAGACCACGTGCCAGGGAAATAACCCCCACCCCAAGGTTCTAGCCTTGGCCCTGAGCTATGCACTACAAGTCTGATAAGGAAGCCGTAAACAGTTTCGTTGATCAAACTGGTCCGCGGCGAAGGAGTTCAACCAGCCCTATAACCTTTCGATTGTGCTTTGCTGTCCATTTATAAATTACGATATATTGATAGAATTTAAGCCAAGTGACCCGGTACACAAACACAAACATTGAATACACTTGATATTTTTCATTATTGCACCTCAAAGGTGACGCTGTAGATAAGTTGACTACCAAGGTGACAATACAGGTGTTTGCGCGTTTAATCAGTCTCACTTATTTTTTCTGGGCTCATGCAGCCATTATCAATTTACAAAGAAGTTGGTCGCATAAAAACATAAAAACTTGGCATTGGCAACGTATCTCAAATCTGCATATCATAGACAATAAAATAGATGATGAAAAGATGAATTATTATAAAGAAAAATATTCCCTTTCTCAGGCAGAAAGTAAGGGCAAATATTTTGCCTGCAGGGCTACATCCCCTCCAGGGCAATAAACCTGGGCTGAGAACCAAGTGTGGCCTGAAAGAATATATATATATATATATATATCAGGGGCGGATTTAGGCCGTCTTCTGGGTCTTTCGGAAGACGGTCAGATTTTTAAGTTTACATTGACGGGTATCTAAGGTTTTCTGTCGGAAGACGGTCAAAAATGGAGGATGGATTAACAAAGATAATTTGGAAGACTGTCAGAAAATATCTCTGGATCCGCCCCTGTATATATATATATATATATATATATATAGAGAGAGAGAGAGAGAGAGAGAGAGAGGGAGAGAGAGAGAGAGAGAGAGAGAGAGAGCTAAACGAAATTAAGTTGGCTTACGGGCCATAACCTATAACCTATCTATTCATTTGTTGTGATTTCGATTAAATTTTTGAACAAAACTTAAAAACAGAGGGGGGAGGGAGGCAGCAAAAAAAGACAGGTCTGTTTAGAAAAAGATTCTTCAGAAATAAAAAAAAAGGAATATAGAAAAAGTCAGATTACTTAATTTGTATCAAATCCACAAGAACAAATTACGTATTCAGGACATGACGGCCCTGGGTGTACATGACTATTTGATTTATTGTGCGGATTGACAACCTTTTAGATAGTTAGCATGCTACCAAAAGAATTTACTGTAGCTTTTATTTCTTTTCCTATGGGTCCTTTATTCTGGCTTCGGTTAAGTGCCATGATTTGGTTGTAAAGCCTTCGTCGGGGACAAAGAGAGATAATGACATCCCAATCCATCTTTCGTCAATAGAAACATTGTTATATACTTATTTCTACCGATCTGCTTGAATAAGGTCAACAGAAAGACTTTAAATGATATCACCTCAGATGAAAATTGATATACACCGGTTTTCACTATCACAGCATCTCCCAAATAACATTGGTTTCAGTTGTGACCAATGAATTGACTCCCTCTCATACCTATTTACACTAATAGGAATTAAAGATTTTGAATTGCTGTTCGTTATTTGGCGAAAGCTATCTGATAGTCTTGTAAATTCATACTGGATACGTGAGATGTTCTAAAACTATTAGAAGATGTGGCTAATTTGATATTTAATACGAGGTATTTTCAGATACCGTTCCCTTAACCAGTGAATTTCCCATAACCACAATGTCTGATCAAACAAATGTAAAGGTAAGAAAGAAGGATTTTTGTTTGTTGAGTTAAATGAAAACTGTTTTGAAAACAGCTATAGTTTTTATCATTACACATGTACAAACGGGTGTTTGTATTTCTCATAAGTTTAGGTATATATTTTATTTCAAATTATAATCATAAATCCAAGGTGTGACAAATTACAAAACTTACTTTCATGTCACAACAAAACAAACATTTCCGAGGCTAATCAGGTCTGAATTTTCCTATGCCTAGGCACAGACTTGTGGATGACAAATTGGGCGCACATAATTTCAAGATAGTAAACCAGTTGCCCAGCAGACTCTTGCTTGCTGACGCTATCATTAATATATGTCAGGACGACTAGTTGGTATGTAATTTTTTTCTATTCTGCGCGACATGCTTAATGCAAATTTATATTAGCAGTTAAAACAATGCTGAACTTATTTACCAACGAAAAGTAAAATGTCGACAGTAACTGAGTTTGCGGTGAAGTTTGAAAAACTTACTGGCAAAATATATCAATAATACTTGTCAAAAAAAAAAGAGCTATAATCTCTATTTCAAGTTTGAATTTCGGTTTGCTTGACACATCGTATTTGTCAATTTGAAAGTTACCTTTGCCGATAACTTTTTGTGTGAAGAGACCCATACGCGTGACGATGTGAATTAAATAACATCTGATTTACAGGTACATGTACACAAAGCGTTTGTCAAATCCCAACATTGCAATGTTCAATGCAAATTTACCGTTTTCGTTGGAGTGTACCAACCTAGCTTGCTCTGGCCAGGAAGATAAAGCCAGGGGTCAGGGAATTCCTTCCTTTAGCAAATGAAGTTGATAAAAGTTGTTTGTCTGATTGAAAATCACGTTAATAAATACTCGATTTATTTAACACACAAAACCAAAGATAGCGTCTTCTTACCTGTTCTTTAACCTGTCGTCTCTTTGCATGGAGCTCAGAAGGGTCAAATGTATTACTTCTCTGGCGGCCAGCTTTTCCAATCATTTTTGCTTCTTCGACCGCTAAACGCTGTTTTTCTCTCAAAATGTGCAGCTCCTCTACTCCCGCCATGGTGGCCTGCAGTCGTTCTTTCATCCTGACGGCGTCGGGCCCGGGGGAGATGAGACGCTTTACGTAGTCGCTGAATGAACTGCTCCGTTGTCTTGGGGATAGTGGTTCGTCGTTACTGACTTTTTCTGTAGGAGATGATGATGTTCTTTGGAGTGGTGCATTTTTACTCACAAGTTGCGACATTGTTGGGGCAGTAAAAGAGTGACGGCGGAAAGCAACATTGTCGTTTTTCTCTATGGTTTCTTTCGAGTCCAAGTCTCTTGTATCCAGACTAAAATGGACGTGAAGGTCTTGGTCCCTTGCGCCTTTTCTGTGATGCATTCCGAAGGAACCGAACGACGAACTACGAGCGCGAGAACCTGGTAAAGATAAAACTTGCTTATATGTTCTTTCTGGGACGCGTGGTACGTTAAAAATACTCTTTATCGCTTTGGATTCCTTTTTTGTTTCAATTTTATCAAAAGGCGGATGTTTATCGTCTTCGATTAAATCAATTCTTTCAACACCCACGTAAGCAATATCACCACCGTCTGCAGGCTCGATTAAAATGGAAGGAATAGAGAATGCAGGCGTCTGGTGCGCTTGTGACGAAGTTTTCGCATGAGTATGCTCCAAAAATTCTTCTACACATGTAACATTTGGTGTTGGTTCGATTGCTGCCTTCACTCCTGAATGATATATATGGCTATCAGACGGATATTTACGGCAAGTATTTAACGCAGCACCAAGGAATGCACTCACACAGCTGTTCGAGCCGGGTACTCCCTCCCCACTGAATCCTACCAAACGTTTATACGTGCGTTCAACTTGGGGCGCTGGGGGTAGCGGTTTGTCTCTGGGGGACGACGCCCTTTTTCTCCCTTGTTCTGAAAACCTGTTTATTTTTGATAAGTTACCGACGGACGCGCTCCTCTGTCGTGTTGAAGTCAACGGCGTGAAACTGCGAGGTGCGTCACTCAGGAGGTGTTCACCTGAGCGGTGCTTATAAGTACGTTGTGGCACAGGTGGACTCACTCCCCATTTTTCTTCGGCGTCTTCTACCTTCAATTTTTCAACTTTTTTCCAGCCACTTGGTCCACATCCAGAGTTGTTTTGATCAGGACATGAGGTTTGAGTCCCTGCTTTATGCAGCGGGTCGGGCCAAGCCTCACTGCAGTAATCAGCCTCGATTAAATCACTGTTTACCTGGTTTAGCACGTCATAGCAAGAGGACATGCACAGGGAATGTCTTCTATTTTCATCAGGGGGGATAAAGCACCCATTTAGGTCTATACCCGTAGGTGCTATTTCCTCAATTTCTTGCCCGTCTTTCAAGCCCGTGTTGTGAAAACCCCTGGTAAGTTGCTTAGTCGGAAGCCCCGGGGGGAGAACCGATGTTGTCTGAGGTGTAACTGGAGTAATTATTTTTTGGTAAGTTCTAGCAGGAACGGGCGGTGGGTCGCTAGTCTCAGCTGCTGCATAGCCTTTCATAAGCGGGAATGTCAACACGCCTTCCTGACACGGGGTATTGTTGCAACTGTTCTCTCTCTGATCGCCCGTTTCACAACCCTTCTCGGGATTAACGGGGTCATGTTTTTGGCAAATACTTACAGGGTTTATTCCTTGTTTGTTTTTCCAAGCACCCTTTGTTCCTGGGGCGGTCTGAAGACTGTCTGTGCAATCGTTGTCGTTGTTGTCGTTGTGTAGCTCTAGGCTCTGAAGCGCATTAGCCCCTGCGTTACATTGAAAGGCAATTTTTTCGCTGTCGCCGTTTTCGTCTGCATAAGAACTCGGATGCGTTGCCACATCCCTTTTATATTGATTCTGATCATTCATTTTTGAACTACTGTCACTAAGTTGCGTGATTTGAAGCACCGCTGAAGCGCTTGAGTTAATTTGAGTCTGATCGTTTAATTCTGAGGCACTTATTCGCTCATTATTCTCACTGAGCTTCCGTTTCCTTGCCCTATGTATTCTACGTCGGATATGTCTATGGGTGAAGCCACTGAAAGTACTGCTGCGCCCCCTAATATAATCCAATTTGCCAAACTCCACAACGGTATCATTTCTTCCTTGACTGATGCTTTCGTTTTCCATTGTGTCACCTTAGAGAGACTCTACCAGAGTCCTTGACTTGTCAGCTATACGACAACGTAGTGCGATTACACTGACGAAAGGAGGTGATTTACCATGGTGTTTTTATTTGTTTTGCAGAATCAATCGAAGAAATATAAAAGCAACCACAAGGGCAGTCCATGTACACACCCCTTTTAATAAGACTCGTGTTGACATTGCCCGACTTTCTGATAATGCGCACTATCTGACCCGCCGTCCACTATCCCAAGTTTTCTTTTCGTTCAAGTGCAGAGCCTTTTCTCTTTTATTTAACATTCTAGTCGTGCGTGTTTCCCTTAACCTTTTGATCAAAATCTCCAAAGCGTTTGGTCATGCTTGCCGTAATCAAGCGATAGAACCCTCCCATGCATATTATTTAAATGTGGGAACAAGTGTATCTACATTTTGGATAAGGGTTATTATATATAAGAAAAATATGTTATTGATTGTCACCATATCCCATATCAAAATATTGGCACCGTATTTGGACTTGCATAATAACAATTTCAGGAGAGGCATGGACGTGTTTAATTCAAAGTAACTTGTGGATGATGTCTACTGTATTGATACAATAATTAATTGTGTGCTAAAGTGTCAAAGAAATTATAATTTAAGTTAGATAATCATTCTCAAAATGTCGCTTTTCTTCAGGAATAAATTAATCGAACACCTTTTCGAGTACATTTGGTTGGGGTGCATCGAGAAAATAATGAAAGGGATGATGATAGTGTACAAATTCTAGAAACTAACAAGAAAATGGGGGTAATGCGTTTAAAGAAAAAGGGACTTTTTAAAGTGTTCATGTCGAATGGTCAGTGGCGTGGCTATTCTTCCCGTATTTTTGACTTTACAAAGAATAAAACACGTCAAGAAATCCTTCGACTCTGTTCTTCCTAACTCACCCCTCGGATCGCCACAGGGCATTTTATTTGGAGTACTCGAGGCGGTTAATGTATGGCTTGGTTAATCTTAAAAGTTATCTTTGTAATGTTGTACCTGCAAGCTGTTGACACTGTTTAATGAGCGCAAAGGTGCAAACAGATCAGCCAAGCAGAAAGAGTCTGGTCGCTTCATTTTCCTTCAAGCGGAAAATATTTGCGTAACCGATAGATGAGTGGCAGTAACATAACGCCGATTTCAGACTATGATTCGATAAACCAAATCCAATTCAATATTCATTTTGCCATAACTGTTATCACATTGTAACTCGGGACAGATTATTGGGTTTATGAGAACCATTTCATCGAAATGAAGTCAAATTTGTGCATTTGTTGTTGAGACTGCTGGCGTCAAATATACCGGATAGAATTAGGGGGTATCTGGATCAGGTGTAAAAGGTACTGCGATGTCTTGTTTTTGTCGCTCAACAAGCCACATAAGGAGCAATATTATCGATGCGAAATACTCCCGGAAATAATATCAAATGCACCTTCCAATTTTTGTTACTAACTTACCTGCCTATTGCCTCTTTTGGAGCTTATGCCACCTGCAAGATCCCCAATCCATCCCAGTTCATTTCTAGTCAGTTGATTTCATCCCCCAACTTAACTCTCTTCTCCAGGTATCCTTTCTGCTTCCAATACCTCATGGGTTCCGTTTTGCAGGGCTTGTCTAGTGGTTTTTGTTGGAACCTTCGTATTGTTTTATTTATATATATTTTTCTCTTTAATGTATATTGGGATGTTGTATTTCATATGATTTATAGCAAGGGTTATGACTAACTGCAAAACAGTATTCAAATTCAAAAATTTCATTTTTTTTTTTTTTTGAAAACCACGCCTTACAGCCAGTCACTCTTTAGGTTTGACCGAAGTGTGACTGTTTATTTGTCCAAAAAAGAAAAAGAAAACAGACACATCAATTAATAGTATTATTCAACACCCCCTGCCAACTGATACTGATATTTGGCTTCTTAAGAAACCACCAAAATTAGCGAGGTTAGCACATTTAAAGGGAATATAAAGATGAGAATGCGATAGATGATCTCGACATCAGCTCAACACATTTACGGAACAAAGGACATCTGTCGCAATGCTCTCTACCAAGTACACTCATGTTCTGTATTATCGGTATGGGCAATGTCCAGATCCCGACACTTAATCCTGGGTGTCGAACAAACTGACGGTGACATTACATTTTGCCAATAATATGAATGCTACATATAAAGAACATACAAACATAGAAGTAAAGATGCAGGTCTCCGGCAATTTTCAGCCGAGTGTCTTTTATCTTTTTGTACCTGTACCTTCCCATCGAAAGATCAATTATACAAAGTGCGGCCGGAAAATGAAGAAGCATAAGAAGGAATATATTGCAGTCGAGAAGTTCAGTTATGGTAGAGATCATAAGAAAGCAGAAGGGGACAGTATCGTGATTAATGTTGGTCACGCACCACCCGTCAGGCTTGGTTGGCCATGAGAAACTATCGCAAAACATACAGAAAATTGTGCATTCACAAAACGATAAAATATTTTCTCATGGAAGTGATTTTATGCTGTCCTTTAGAGTTTGCACTTGTTTCTCTAAATATGATATCAGAATGACTGTTTGTCTTCTGTTTGTGCAATAAATTCTGAGGGCATATAGGGCCCATATATATCTAATGCCAGTAATGTCAAGATTATATCAGAATAGCTTGTTGGTCGTGTGGAGCTGAAAGGTCCTTCAAAAGAAACTTATAGGAAAAAGTTAAGAGGTATAAGGATAAAGATAAATTACCAAGCGATTCATTTAATCAGAAGAAAATTAATAGCAGCGCTTAACACGCCACCTCTGCCGCCCTAGCAGACCAATCAATGGGGCTGGCGCACGTGGCGTCCTCTATCGAGACCTAAACAAAGTTTGTTAATCGCCACCGGGAAATTTATTCGCATAGGACGACTGCATGAGGGTGCTGCTGGTAAAAACGTAGGGCAGGGCTTGGAAGAGGGGAAGGGAACGAACAGGAAAATGGTGCAGCAAGCGTATTACTGGCTGCTTATATTACTAGGAGTTTCAGGATATACCTGCGGGCAGTTATTTGAGCATAAACGTAAGTAATTTGATGTTAAAAGTTATCTCTCGCACAGGAGGATGTGCTTATTATACTTAATGCACATGATTATCGCTTGGAGTCAAATTTTTCTTTTGACTTTTCTCCTTTTAATCTTTAGTGCTTTAAAAGTGATTTGTGGGATCATTGCTGAAAAAGTGTGGCTATGCGTTTTTTTATTTAATTGTTTGGAACAAATTAAGAGTTTTAAACAACTCCTAAAGTTTAATAGATTTGTAAGTTTTAAGATTATAAGTAGAAAAAAATCATATTTGTGTCCAATAAATAATGCAGCGATTAAGTCTAGTATAACTGTAAATGTAAGGGGTTTGGTCTTCTTCATTCATTTTAATGGATCTTCTGTATCAAATGCATCAGTTTCACAGGGGTCTAAGTCATCATAGACGAGTGAAATAGACAACACAGCATGAGTTTGCTTTGACAGCAGTTCACTCCATCTATTAGCTCTACGATGTGATGAGTTACTTGTGTGGCAAGTTTAGTGCAGTTTTTAATCAGATCTAACAGCCTCTCCTTTGTCATGAAGCTCATTAAAAGGCTCCGGTTATAATGTGTTTCTACACCTATATAAGGAAAAATTGATGGGGTTCCGAGGTGTTAGTATTTGCCTATTGTGAATGCATTATGGCATTCTTGCATTATCTGCAGTGTGGGGGTATCACAATACTATTAATACCGCCAAGGCATAGCTTGCATAGCCTAACAAGCTGACAGGAATTCTTGTAAGATCAAATTCACTTCTTCTAAGATCAGATTCATTTCTGAGATCAGAATCAGTTCCGTTTAGCTTTTGGTGAAGTAATGTCACACCTGCTGTTCATTGACAAAGGAGGATGGTGTATTGTATCATTTGTAATGTGATCATTATGGAACCATCAGATTCTCAGCTCTTTGTATACAGGGCATGCTATTTTCATACCCTATCAGATCCCTTGGGTTAATGTTACTGTTTAAGTTCAAGAGGAATATGAATAGCATGTCTGAGGCCTTGTATAAAGTATTTCAAGGGAGTTTTTGTGATTAGTTATTGGTAATTAAGTTTTGTATAAAAAAGTCAAGTGTGAGACATTTTGTACATTTTATGCAGAAATTTTTGTAGATTTCTAATTGCATGGACTCCCTGTATAAAATCATAAGAGAATTTTCCTTGCTAGATATAATATGCAGGATATGATCTCTTTGATTGTGCTATTTTAAATCTATGCAACCAGTTTCCCCATATCAGATTTGAATGTTGGGTCTGTTATTAGATAGTAAGGGAGTTGCCGGATGCTCGTGATAGTTATTAATACATAACCATAGTAAACCTCCTAAAGGCAAGATTAATGGCTACATACAGCCAACATAATTGGCAGGTCCCATTCAACCTCTCTCACCTTCTTGGGCCAACAAAGCCACAGTAGAAAATTAACAGTTTCAGTTTGACTAGCCAGGCGTAAAGAAAAATAAACACCAGTGATAGGCAGGTAGGCAGTGGGAAAAGCATCTCCAAATACGCCCGAGTTCATAGGGGGGATCAAAGAGTTTTCTTTAACAGGGGAGCTTAAGTAATTACAGTATATGAATGGTGGGTTATCCATAGAGTTGAATTAGATTAGCTAAGCAAAGCATACATAAGGAAAGGTTATCAAATGGTTAAGGGCTTTTACTATGGAATGATTACAGCATATTGATTTGCCCAGGAATGATACCATGGCTTTGATTCCAGAGCAATACAGGTCTATGATCACATTTATTTCCATTTAAGTGTGTCACAAGTGTACACCCAAACCTGTTATGTCATTGCTATGAACAGGGAGTTGGACATCAGAAAATCCTGCAAGGCACATGTTTGCAATATTGCCTGTCATGGTTAAAGATGGTTTAAATGTATTTTATGTTGTTTCTTTTGCTTAGGATGTGGAGAGTGCTAGACTACTATAGTAGTGTGTAGAAAGATGTGCACATAGATAAAAAGCATTAAATCACAAAACATTTAAGTTAAGATGAAAATTATTAGTGCTTATATTTTTCATAAAATACTGTATCTCAACTTACTTTTAGGTATGATATGAAAATGTGAATATGTTTGAAACAAATTATTGGGCCATTAACTATGGCTTAGAATGATAAAAAGAAAACCCCATGATTAACATTTCTCAGGATGGGAACACAAAACAGGCCTGATGACATAGGGCAGTTCCTGTATAAATCTGTGTTATAGGAAGTAATTACCTGGCTACTTATGGTCAGTAAAATGAGTAATTACATATGTAAAACAAGTCATATCATTAATTCACACGCCGCTAAGATGGCCTGTGAAATTAATTCACCACAGTTTTACATTTTATCTACATAAAATGACAAGTTGAAGGTAGATTCTGATGTCCTTCTCAGTGGTGATATTCAGGTATGTGACAGTGCTCTCCATCTGCACTGACACTCACCCCTGATAGGGCAACATTAACCCTTGGGAAACCAGTCATTAACCCTCACAAAACAAGATCTCAACATTTTAGAATTTTAGTTAAAAGGTTTTATGACATATTATAGGTGTTCTGGGATGGGATGAAAATCATTTCAAGGGGTGAATAAGAACTGGATCATTTGTGCTTATTTGTGAGAGATTAACATTTAAAAATGCTAACCTACTTTACTTCATATGTAAAATAGTGACTCAAACTGAATTTTTTGCAAGTGCTACATATACTTTCATAAGAATTTCTGCTGGACTGTTTTAACTTGAAGAGCTGTCATGAAAAATGATCAGTAGTTTTGCAGAAAAATCATGAAAACAACTGTATTTGGTTATGCTAAATACATGCATTTATTTCTGTAACTTATTCTTGGTATTTAATTAAAATTTTGAATTATGTAAAATTAATTTTGTCCTATGTCAGTAAGATCTAATGCTTATTTATCATCATTGCAAAGCAAACTGCTTATGAAATTATATTTTATCTTAGAGGAAATATTGTTGATAATTGGAAAGTAGTCAATATTTTTGAGTCAAACTACTTTTGTACAATGTACATGTACCAGTAGCTAGACATTTTAAAAATAAGATGCACATTGAATTTGAATGCTGATTTGCAGTGTTGTAGACCTTGGTATAAATCTTATCAAATGCAACATTCCTGAATAACATTAAGAAGAAAAACCAAAGAATAAAACTATATATTAAATTGAAATTGGATTGCTCTATTATAGAAAAAGATAATGCAGTCGGTGAAGTAGTATAATCTAGAGTGAAGGACGTACTTATCAGGCGGCAATACAGAACACAGGGTATATTGATGTATGAGTCGGGGTACTTCAAAGGGCAATATAAAAGAAAAGGGGACGGCAAATATTGAAAGAGCTAGCTTACAACTCTCCTGTCTTTATGTTTGGACTTCACAGCATGAGGGCTTCATTTGAGGTTTTTGTATCATTGATAAAAAGATATCATTCCATAGCCCCGCTATAGAGTTCAATGATTTCTGTGCTGTTGTATTGTAGGGGTGCTCAGTGAGCAGAAAACCATCTCATCTAGTTGTAGATATTGTTGGAAGTTTACAAAAGTTTTTTTTCTATCATGCAAGCTAAAATCTAGAACTCAACAACTGAAAATGTTAATGTAATTCCGTGTATGTTCAGGGGGTGCATTAGCCATTGATCACTGTGTGTTTGGGAAGGAAGTGTAAAAAGCCATTAGTGCATTTTTTAAGACCTGGTGTTCTGAATGAAAAGCAATGCATAAAGACAGTCATTGAAAAAAACACAGTGCACCTCAAATTTAAATGCAAAACCCACACAGTTGTGCGTCAACATATGAAAACAGACAGAATAGAAACTGTTACATTTGTGGCGGCTCCCATCTTATTACTGTTGAAAGGAAGTTTTATCCACTCCCAATGTCTTCCTGTGCCTTCTAGCACAGAGTGGTTGTTACATGATATTTGACAGTACAATATAGACTAGTATCAAATACCCCGTCCCATTCTTTCCCTTACATTGTTGGATAAAAGCATTGAATTTTAATGATGTACCTTTCAAGGTGCAGTCACCCTAGAAGGGCACCTTTGCCACAAGTCACCCTAGGATCTAATCCTTCCATGAAAGCTGGCTGCAATGAAAGGGTTTAGGGAGCTTATGGGTATTCTACAAGATGGGAGGGGTGGGATAAGGGGGTGGGGTTAGGAGGTGGTTGCTTGAATGATCAAGTTCTCAATGGAGCAAGTGGTCATAAGTTCGTGAAACTCAAATATTTTTGTTCCATCTTTTTATAATAGCTATTATTATTATTTTTTTTTTTAAATGAAGAAGGCACATGACTCATAGAGCAGAATAGGACAGTTAGCATTTGCTTTAGAAAGACAGGGCATTTTCCATTGGTTTTATTGGAACATGACTTACCACTGACTTGATTGGGATTGGGGGGGGGGGGAGTTTTGTAGGACATTACTGTTTTCTGTAGATTAACAGGGATCCCATTTTCTATAATATCGGACAGCCTTGTTACTAGTTGAAGTGTTAGAAGGTATATGTGGTATACATGTTTGCACAGTAGCACATGAGCATCGACACATCTCTCACATTTCCTTTCTTCAATCATGGCAGCCCTGTACTTGTTTCAGCAGGAAAGGATGGCTACTATTTATTATATATATAAACATGACTTGGGTGTGCTATCAGCGCTGGTAAAGCGAATTGACTCTTTAGACTCGTCATGTTTGAGTTTGACAGTGTGATTACATTGTTTTAATTGACTAAATGGAAAAGAAACTGGGATTGGTTCTGGAAAACACCTTTGTGTAATATTACACCTCTTACTCAGTTTTTTATGTCACTCAAGTGTCATACATAAACAGAGTAGCACATGCTATATGTTACAGGAAACTTCATGATAAACAAGTTAAAAAGTTTTTTAACCTCAAGCATACATATGTTTAAAAAAAAGATGAAAAAATACCACAGCTGGTGGCCTTTCAGTTGTCCAGGGCATAAAAACTAATGAATACCATGAAGAATTTACTGGATTTTGGTGGGAATGACCAGGTCAGAATGGTAAAATCAATGAAAAGTAAAGTTATTGAATAGGATTTGCTTTCTTCACTTTTGCAACTATTGAAAGGACATTTACATTCTTTTCACTCTTTAATTTGCATGTTTAATAATAAAGCTCATGTGATATTTCAAATAATAATTAATTTTTTTTTTGCTTTTTATAATAGATTTATGTTTTAGTAAGGATGTGTGTTGGAGGGGGGGGGGAGAGGAGGAGTTAACTTTGATAAAAAGCATCTTGGTGGCTGTTAATTTCAATATAAAGGCTTCATCACCTTCACTAATGAAGAATGAAATGAACCAGATAACTCTTCAGATGGATTAGTCTCACATGTGATTTGAATTTGCAAATTGTGAAACATGAGAACAGACTTTATTTAAAAAACAATTATCACAGAATAATTAAAACTGGTATTTTTTGGGGTATTAAGTTTGACAATGTTGCAGATTGCTTGTAAAGATATTTTGAAGTGTTAGAATTACACAAGGACACCCTGTGAAGATGGTACCCCTGCAGCCCCTGTTCTAACATCAAAAGTATAGGTGAATGGGAGCGAAAAAAATAGATTCCATCTACTTATTTTTGGAGCATGACCCCTTTTCCACTCCCCCCTTACCCCAGGTACAGTGTTCATCAGTTTTGCCAGAGGTACTCCCGTTTTCAAATTCCACCTCTACCTATGTTGTAAAGTACCCACAATGATATTACACTCCACATGCCTATCCCCTACCTGACTTCCAGATCTAGTGGGTGCAAGTCAGAACAGTCAACACCATAAGACAAGAAGTCAACATGGACTGATAGGATTGAAAAAGGCGTGCTAACAAGATTATATAATTTGATACAACAGTACAGGGTTTTAATAAGGTTGTGTATACTGTCCTGGCTTTGTCCTTTGGAAAATACCAGTAGTGGCCACTTGAGCAGTATTTACACATTTTGCGAACCTGGATCAACCCTAAAACCTTTTTGTTAAAGTGTTGCAAAACATGTATTACTTAATTCACAACAGGGGAGGGGTGGTTGCTTCTGCAGAATTTAAACAATAAATTTTGACTGAGTTCAGCAAAGGGCACTGCATGCACTAAACAAGTTGACTGCATAACCCATGTGTGGTACCTTACTAGTTTATCTCTTCCTAATTACATACTACCTTGGTATGCTTTGAGTCCAGTGTATGTGATTTGTACACATAGTCAAGTGCATAACCATGGTTTGATGAACTAGTCATAATGATATACCACCTTCAAGTACAGAGGGTTTCTAACCATTGTGATCAATGGAGTTATGGTCTCAATGAAAGTCTGGCACCTGGGTGGGGTTAAGATGATGAAAGAGCCCTAGCACAATGGATGGGGTATAATTCTCATTATTACCAGGTTTTATTACTATAGGTATTCAGTATAAGTCTAATTTTGTCATCAGGTGGCCATATTATAAATGACTTAATGTTCCACCTTTAGTTGATCCCAAATTTCCCAGACTGTATTTCAGACTGGGTCCGTGCAGTTCGTAATTGATTGTCTAGTATTGTTTTACATTTTTTTTGATAAAGTATCAGCTGTTTTAGTAATTGGATTCATTAGTGCTAGCAAATGAACCTGTAGCAATGACTTGTTAAATCATGTGATGGGCAGAAACATCCCCTTCTCTCATTTATGAATTATTTCAACACATGGGTTAGCAACATACTGCTGTTATGTTATCCTGGGCAACATAGATGTACTTTCTACCTGTTTTACCTTGTCATCTTGTCCAATTTCATCAACCAGTGACAAGCAGACTTCTTTAGATCTGTTATGTCGCTATGGGTGTTTTCTCCAATATATATTATAATTGAGGTTAAATAAATTAGGTACAGTAAAGAATGATTAAAGAATTACAATGTGCAGTGAAGTCCATTTATTGTCATAGCTAGTTAAATGAAACCAATGACAATCCTAGGCATTTGATACCTAAAGAGATGGGCATATTTCAGAATGACCATTATCTCCCCAAAGTCATCAATCCAGCCACAAATTTTGTCGACAGCAATCAAAGCTAGACATTAAAAATTCAACATTTGGCAGTTAGCCAAGGAGACTAACCTTCCCTCCCACCCTTGTACCAGCAAGCCCCCCCCCCCTTTTAAGCCAATGACACCCTATCCTTTAGGTGATAGCATTAGAGTGTGTAATTGGTTTGTCCTGTCAATTGAAGGTGACACCATTCTATCTTCCTTTAATTTTTAACCATAAGGTGTAATGCAATAAAATAGGAGTCAAACCATCAACAAAGGCGTTCCTCTTTAACCTGGCCATAGATTGACTTATTATGACTCTAGATACAATACCTGCACTCCACGTTGACTACTCTGGTAACATTATCGTAGTTTTACTTGTTTTATTGTTTGCCTTCCCCTTTTTATTGCAGCTTAAATAAAGGTATCAAATTAACTCTGGGGTCACAGGTGTTAGAGGTAAGAGAACTGCAGGTCAGGCCCTACACGAAACAACATCAAAGAAACACTTCACAATATTCCAGAAGTGCTGTGTGAATGGTTTGTTTGTTTTGTTTTCTCGCCTCTTTGCAGCTTATTGCCAGCAGTGGGATATAGTCTTTGAAGTTTGAAGTTTGAATGAGATTTCCACCCTAACCAAAATGAAGGGCTGTGTGGTATTGTTAAGCACCTCTATCCTACTAAGAATACCACACACATAAATCCTCTTGCAAGGAGACGGTTTAGAGAGAATGTACTTCGACATCACGTAGAGAATGTCATTATACATGTAAATCATGTCTTCCTTTGCCTTTCTCCCTTTTTTGAAGCCACTCTTGTATGGCATTCAACTTTTTACTTTATTGGGTATGCTTAAATTTTATATATAGTGAAACCTTATTATTGTACCACCAGCGTTAGCGCTGGCGGTACACATGGTTTCGGTCCCGTCCGGATCGTTCCGCCGGCTCCGTTGGCTCCGCCGGACGGCTACCGTTACCGCTTCTCCTCCTAGACGGTAAGGGTCCCCGTACCCATCTCATGGATTTAGGTCANGGCAATCCTAGGCATTTGATACCTGAAGAGATGGGCATATTTCAAAATGACCATTATCTCCCCAAAGTCATCAATCCAGCCACAAATTTTGTCGACAGCAATCAAAACTAGACATTAAAAATTCAACACTTGGCAGTTAGCCAAGGAGACTAACCTTCCCTCCCACCCTTGTACCAGCAAGCCCCCCCCCCCCTTTTAAGCCAATGACACCCTATCCTTTAGGTGATAGAATTAGAGTGTGTAATTGGTTTGTCCTGTCAATTGAAGGTGACACCATTCTATCTTCCTTTAATTTTTAACCATAAGGTGTAATGCAATAAAATAGGAGTCAAACCATCAACAAAGGCTTTCCTCTTTAACCTGGCCATAGATTGACTTATTATGACTCTAGATACAATACCTGCACTCCATGTTGACTACTCTGGTAACATTATCGTAGTTTTACTTGTTTTATTGTTTGCCTTCCCCTTTTTATTGCAGCTTAAATAAAGGTATCAAATTAACTCTGGGGTCACAGGTGTTAGAGGTAAGAGAACTGCAGGTCAGGCCCTACACGAAACAACATCAAAGAAACACTTCACAATATTCCAGAAGTGCTGTGTGAATGGTTGGTTTGTTTTGTTTTCTCGCCTCTTTGCAGCTTATTGCCAGCAGTGGGATATAGTCTTTGAAGTTTGAAGTTTGAATGAGATTTCCACCCTAACCAAAATGAAGGGCTGTGTGGTATTGTTAAGCACCTCTATCCTACTAAGAATACCACACACATAAATCCTCTTGCAAGGAGACGGTTTAGAGAGAATGTACTTCGACATCACGTAGAGAATGTCATTATACATGTAAATCATGTCTTCCTTTGCCTTTCTCCCTTTTTTGAAGCCACTCTTGTATGGCATTCAACTTTTTACTTTATTGGGTATGCTTAAATTTTAAATAGAGTGAAACCTTATTATTACAGAGTGTATTTTTATTTGTTGGACATGGTTGCTTTGTTGATCAACTTCCAAAATTTTATTTATTTTTCTGTGCTAATGAGTATGTATCGTGCTTTAACTTCTTACACTCTTTACACAGGCACACAAATCACTGTACCCAGTCTAAATGACTTAAGATAAATCTGGATAAATGCTCTGCCCGACTTCAAGACTATTCACTAAATGTATAGTCTTCTATGGTGGATAAACCCAGAACAGTGGTCTCATCCTTTTGATGAACAATACCTTTATCTCAATATGTACCTATTTAATATACTTGTACATATTTCCTCATTGTTATAGAACAGGTGCAAGGGAAATTGCTCTTCCTCAATTCGTACCCCCTCTTATCAAGTTGATAAAGGGGAGTGATAGTGGTGGAGGAAAGCTCTATCTTCATTCAGTGCAACAACCATTAGTAGTTTTGGGGCGTGAGGCATAATGAAATAAAATCATTAAATAAGAAATACTAAGGTGTGGTGCAGTAGATTAAAAGATTTCTTGAAAAAATGAAGGGAATGATTTAGAGGAGAGTCGGAAGGGGAGGGGTATAGTGCTGATAAAGGGAAGGGAAGTATGAATAAGTGAAAATCGAAAAATTACATACAGACAGAAAAAAGAAAACTGGTGAAAATTTGATGTGGAAATATTTAAAGGAAGGTATTTCGGACTTCTTTGCACATTGTATATTATAAAAAAAGGCGTGCACAAAAGAAGGAAGTCAAGAAAGATTTAAAAATAAAAGGGAGGTAAAAGGAATGGTGATATATAGAAAAAAACCATGAGAGGGAGGGTCTTGTTTGCTCAAGTTAAAATTGATATGTATTTGCCATTAAGGTGTCTACTTAAGGCTAATTTATTTTGAGAGATGATATGAAAGAGGAATGAAGGTAACTTATTCACATTCCAAAGCTTGCCCTCTTTGTGCACCAATTCCAGTCTTGGTTCTGACAGGTACTTGCTGCTCAAGTCTTTATAACTGTCACAGGAGGGTCCCAATACATACCACTTCATTTCGTCCTTCATTCAACTGAAACAGTAACCAGCTCCAGAAGCAGTCACTCTGTTTTTAGAATCTGTATTTAAGTAGTGCTGCCCTGGTAGTTTGGATACTGTGGGCTTTTTTTTCCTTTTTTTTCATGTTCACCTCTCTCCTTCTTTCTCTCTCTCTCACTCAAATCTACTGTATGCTATTTGCATTTTTTGGAATCTGCGCAGTCTTGTACATGGATAATTCCTAACAATAACAACTAAGAATTAAACTGTATAGTGCAATATAATGTGTAACTCACCTCCTAATAAAGCTTATTATTATTATTATGCTTGAAGCGCAATGAGAATATCAACTGTATGTTGCGTTGCATTTCATAAAGAATGCTTTCACTTTCACAACAGTAGTACCCACTGACAATTTGTTTACTATACTTTATTTGCTATCTTTGCACTCTTTCTGTACCTTCAATGCATTTGGGAGTGAATCATAGAAGACTTGGAGCAAAGTGAACCTTTATCATAGCGAACCTATTTTGCCTTAGACTGGGTTCCCATACTTAGATCGATCCATCTGGATTGACCTAACTCCCTGGGGGTTCACGCTAAATTGCTATCAGCTCAAGAGGCTTAAATGTCTGTCACGCCTACCGAATCAGCTGGGGTAAAGATAATTACCCCCTAACAGCTTTACTAGGCGTGACACACATTTAAGCAATTTAGTGAGACTCCCCAGGGAGATAGATCGGTCCAAATATCTGTGGGAATGACCCCTTAATGTTGCAAAAGAAGTAAAAACAAATTGACTTTAACTGCATTTATGTGAAACCAGATTATATGTCTACATTTCTTCTTTGGGTTAGAAAAGCAAGGGCTTGTTAAACATGTAACACTACCTTGCATACCAAAAAGTGTTTATTTGGGTGTTTTATGCTGTGCACTGGGGTGGTTCATGTCAAAACACACAGAAAAACAGTAATCTGACAACCATGAAATATCCAGGCCTAATGGTATTGTTCTTTCTTTTCAGCATTAAAATGTGAAGCTGATGCTTCTGCACAGAGGAATGGTCATTTGAATACAATTGCAGAATTTACATTTTTTCTTTGCAGTTAGTCATTTCAAAGCAGTTTTATTGCATATATTTTGGGAGTTTTTCCAAATGTATTCAGATATATTGTTTCCAAATTATATAGCCTTACATCATTTTTTTGCCACGAAAATGTGTACCTGTATTTTACAATATTTCAAACTAATTCTCGTTCTTTTTATGTAAGGACATTTTTTTCCTGTGGTTTTATATTTTTTTCTTTTATATCTTTCAGATGAAGGAAAGTTCCCTGTGATTTTCAACTTGGCTACGGAAGCAGATATTACCAGTAATGCCACATGTGGAGAAACGGGCCCAGAGACCTACTGCAAGCTGGTGGAACATGTCAAGCAGCTTATGATGAAGAATTACCAATGTGGGATATGCGATGCTAATGGTGATTTGCCATACCAGCGTCATCCTATTCAGAATGCCATTGATGGTTCAAATCGGTGGTGGCAGAGTCCAAGTTTAGCCAATGGATGGCAGTATGATTGGGTGACCATTACACTGGACCTTGGCCAGGTGAATGACAATACTATTTCTCATTTTTTCCCTAAACCTCATTTTTTCCCTATACCTTATTTTTTCTTATATGCACAAAAACTCGGGCATTATACAAATGCAGTAATGATACAAATTATTTCCTGTAAATGATATGTACACTATTTTCAATGATTGTTCATTTTTTAGTTACAATTTGCACTGGAAATGATTTGACATTGTCCAGAATATGTTAACCATTGTGTTGCTGCCAGCTACATGTCAACTGACCATGAATTAAGGGTGGCTAGTATAGAATGACCACTGACCATTGTCTTCTCCCCTTTCCCATCATTAGTGATAAACGTGACCAGACAACCATAAAACATAAACTTTTAAGTACCCAAGGCTGGACTCCAGTTACCTGGTCTTATCAGCACACCTACAGAGAAAGACCCTATCAATACTGAATATTTGGAATAGTTTCTCTTGATTGATTTTTAATGAAGGAGAAACAAATTTTGTGATTTTAGAGGTATACATGCCCCCATGGCAAGATGCAGACATTCAATTTTTTCTGTTATAAGCATTTGTTTTAGGAATGTCCTCAAACAGTGATGGCAGTTTGATTTCTGACAATTGAATGAGGGAGGTTTTGAAAATGTAAATTAGTGGGTGAATGCAGATATGTTTGTGTATATAAATACATTTCCATATCATGAGTATGTGACAGTGTTCTTCTGTTTGTGCATGGTTTGTGTTTTGCTTGTGTTTGTATGCCTTGAGTGTAAATCAGATATGATATTTTATTGTGTATGTGTTTATTATCTGTGCACAGTAAATCATGAATGAGCTCCCACCTGCTTAAAATGATAACCTTGTGAAATGATTAACTCTTCCTAGGGTCAGGGTTTTGTAAGAAGGTGGCCTTGTTTGGGTCAGCAGGAAAATGTACCCACAGGGCTTAACTTTCTCCTCTTTTTGTGACAGTGCTTCAATCTGTATATAACTACAGCCTTTGTAATATAATCTGGAGTCAGTTTGATTTTAGATCTTGTGGCTTGGGTCACTGATTGTTGTTAGTGACAGCAGTGTGGGTCAGTTGACAGCAAAGAGAAAGGTGGGTGGTCGGTCTCCCTGATCCTGATTGAGCATCATAAAATTGACCATGAAATTCCTGCAGGTGCAGCTTGGTTTTGGTCATATTTGGTGAGGCGCTTTCTGTTCCAGTTTTTTTACATTCAACTTTGTTGTAACCTTAGCTTAGTCAGCACTTTAGCTAGGATGTCTCATTGGGACCATTCAGAATGGATGATCCGAGTACTTACTGATCCCCCCACTAAATATTGCTGACCATAGTTCATAAGCAATGCCGCTGATTCCTGACAGTCTCCCCTACTCCACCACTCCTTTAATAGGATTAAATCTCTGCTCTGAGGTTTAATTGCTACATGTAGGTCCCTGCAGTGATGGCGCATGTGGAGGCAGAGAGACCATCGGGAATCGGCGGCATCGCTTTTGAACTGTGGTGGGCCATATTTAGTTGGCTGATCAGTAAGTACTCGGATCATCCATTCTGAATGGGGCCATTGGCAATAGTCCACTGCTTTGTCACTTGCTGTAGACCATGCAGCAGGTGCACTTCTTTATTCAGGTTTACTTTTCCGAAGGTTCAGTATTCTTCTGAAATGCATGTCGAAAGAAGCGCAGAAGCTATGTACAATTATATACCAATTACGCAACGTATGCAATTTGTGAAGCATAGCTATTGTTTCAATATACCTTTTCAGAATAGCAAACCTTTGGAATAACAGACCTTCACCATAGCAAACCCAAGATTTCACAGGTCCTAAAAGAACATTTTTTGCCTTTTTTGTACTAGCAGACCTTAGTATTAGCTGCTAACCTTCATAACATAGAGCTGATCCCCATACAGCTTGTCCACATGATTACAATAAAATAATTTGATGGCAGAATGACCCCCCAAAAATCCATCAGTTTCGCCCCCTATTTCCTAATCAGTAGGCCAAGCTGATCAGTACTGTGGTGACAGACACTTCTACTGCAACTACATGTACATAAACTACATTAATATATACAACTACATTAATGTAGACAACTACATGTACACTCATACTACTGTCTAAGTGTATGCCACTGGTATGTCTGGTTGGTTACAAGATAAATAGATTGCTGCACACATCACACTTTAAGTCTGACTTTGATAGTAGCCTTTTGAACTCATGTGTTGACTAAAAGATAAGTTAATGATAGTACATGTACTGTTCAGACTGTTAATATGTAATAGATGAACTCTTAAGGCAAGCAATGGTAGGGTTTGGAGACCTTAATTTTTTTTTTTAGTTTTTGTTTTGGTGTACATATTATCTCCAGCATCATGGCAATGACTTCAGGTATATATTGAGGAAATAAGGGAGTTTGGAGACCCTGATTATTATTTATCTTTGTGAACTACTAAAAAGATGTGAGAAAGAGAAGATGCTTACTTGCAATAGTGTACTTTCTGTTAAGTTGTGTACATGTCATACATGTATGAGCAATCAAGTTTGATAGATATTAGCAAAGTGGTAGTGGGGGGGGGGGGGGAGGGACCATGGGGTAGGGGGTGTTGGAAAGTACAAAGTAATTTTGGAGGTCCTTTAATAGGAATTAGTCTTGTTCCAACAGGAGTGGGTCTTGTTTTTGGTTTAAATTCACACCTGTAGTTCAGGAATTTTTGAGATACATGGTGCAATTTATAGAGTGGTATTTTACATTTATGTTTAACACTAAAATGCATCTTAACACTTAATTGCCATAAAAATACCATCAGCGAGTACTCAGGTAGCACAGAAGGGGTGGTATATACTGTATAATAGTAAGTGTCTGGCATAAAACTAAGATATATGGAACAAATGCCAGAAAATGGGAGAAAACATCAGAAAACTGATTGTTATCAATGTTAACAGGGAAGTATGTTTTTTCCTCACTTTTTTTCTCAATGTGAACATATTTTGTGCAAGAGGTATGTGTGAAATATCAAAACAAAAAAGTGAACAGCTGTTAGTTAACTGGTGTACATAATTGCTCAGGGTGTTGCATGTCCTGAACCATAGAGAGAACCAGTCCCCACCCCTTCATTATAGCCATCCAACTACCTTGCACTCAGTATCCCTACACAGCACACCAAAATGCAGGTTCAAAACATTAAATTTCTTCTCACTAGTTAGCTGACATTTTGTCCAGGAGTTGACCAAATGTCACACAGGAATCCAATCTCTCTGAGGATGGTCATTTAAATGAGATTTGTAGGAGAGACTATAGGATTAAGTCTGAAGATTAGGGGTTTCTTCAGCTTCAATGAAAGTTACACCATGAAATCACAGTGTACTGACAGCAGCAGGGAGGAAAGACTAGAATGGAGGAGGGTCAGTGGTATGAAAGGGCCTTTCTAGCCCAGTGCACTAAACGGTGGATTAATTTTCAACCGCAGGCCTGCTGTTATTCAAACATGAGAGGTATTGTGGCAGTGTTCTCATTGAGACAGTTGAACTGGAGAGGAATATATTTGTGAAAGGAGGGGGAGAGAAAAACACAAATAGGTTCAAACAGAAGGGAATTTTTAAAGTAGCATTGGCCAGTGAATCAGGGATTTATTTTTGTTACTTTTTAGTTTTAAGCCCTGCAGACAGGCGGTACATAAAAGGTGAATTTTTTTGCCTTTTTCAGCACTAAGTGGATTTGACTTTATTTAGGAAAAACAAACATCACATTAATTTCCTTGCCCTTGGGGAGTAGAGGCTAAATAAAGGGTTCCCTGTGACATCTTATGTAAACTATTATCATTTGCACAGCTAAATGTTGCTTAAGAAAATTAATTAAGGTATTTTCATATGTTCGTATTGCATCAGGTTTGATAAACAGTGCATTTTCTTGGACAAACAGAAGCACTTGTGCAGAAAATATCTGACATTTTCATGAAGTTAAGTGAGATCATGACTGTCAGTCTTGTATTGGTAAGAGGTACTTGCATCTCTGTATGAATGCAAAACGTTTGCAGCCAGTAATATGCACAAATGCACATATAAGCTTCAATTAGATCATGCAAATGAAGTAAATTTTCTATGTAACTTAATTGAAATGAGAACCAGCAAGTAAGTATACCAGACATGAGAAAGATTTATTTAATGAAAAAATATAAAGCGCACCATATTGGGAGATTTTTTGGATGAATATACATTTGTTTTAAGGAGTGTTGACACCATGGTTAATAATCTGAAACTGTTACACACTTGTTTCAGTTTATGTAAAAAGCAAGGAGGGGGGGGGGTGACTTCTTTATCTCTGATAGGAATTAGTTGAAAAGACAAAAAATATAAATGATTGAAGCTTCTTATTTTCATTTTAACGGTAATGCATGCCAGGATCACAATATGTTAAGATCAACTAAGCAAATGTAAACACACCTATGTTTTTGTGACCAGACTAGTGTGGGACATGTACTTAGTCCATCTTAATTAGAGGAATGTGTACTTGATAGTGGGGTTGTTTCTCTCATGTGGAACACCATTGACAAAAACAAATTACTTGCTTAATGGAAGAAAATGTGTCAGAAAGTACTTGTTTTTTAACCTTCTTGTTTATAAATTTTTACATTAGAGTTATGATGTAACTGACTCCTCGGCCACATTACAGTAAGACCTGCTCTCAGATGTCCTAACAATCTTTTCATTGGGGCAAGGGCAGATATTTTCAGAACAAAGTGGACAAAAACTCCATATTTTGTTAATATCGGGTGAAAAAATTTATTAATGAGCCCTTTTCTCATTCCACTGAGCATGTGTTGTCCAGATTATTTTCATTTGGGCTAGTTAAAATCTGCTGGTCAATGGGAAAATGTACCCTCCAGCTGCCATTTGGGGTGTCAACATGACTTAGAATGACACAGGCACACGCTCACTGCTTGCTTACATGTTACTGGGGTGTAAGCTCTGTTGGTATTTGAAATTGTTCAAATTATTCAGATTTCAGCCCTCTAGATATGACAACCAGCACCAAAGCATAGATCCTGAATATATATATATTGTTACACCACTACCTCAAATTATGAACCTTCATTTTTGGGGCTCTGCATTTTATCTCACATTACATCCAGGCAATGGTGAAGTTGTTTTTACACATTTTGCATGTAGATCCAGACGCTGATATCTGCTTATTCAGGGGATAATAAAGTCATAGAAGAATTTGACAAATTTGGCTCTGAGGGCACATCAAATAGGGTCTCCTGTTACATGATGGGAAGTGGAGATATGGGGCACTCTTACTGAAGGCTTGTTCATAAAATTAATTTGGCAGACAAACAACATTAGCAATGGGTCCCTTTATTTGTCATGTTCATGATGCTGTCACAGCCAGGCATGAGGCTGTCAATTATCTCGCTGTGAGCTTTATCCAACGAGACCTCGCTACTGCCCCCTGGAGGCATGTATCTCTTATGTCAAGTGTGCTGCGGTAATTTTCTTTCCTCTAGATGTTATGCGGCTCTACCTTTAATCTTAGGTGACCTTTTTTCTGCTTGACTTGCTACATGGTGTTCCCATAACAAACATGACAGAAAGGAGCGGAAATCATAAAAAGAGATGGGATTTCTTTCTCCTATTGTTATCTGCCCGTTCCTGGTTAGGGTAAATAATACCCCAGGGGGCTTAGGGGGACTGACCCCCATTCATGCAAAACATGATATGTGACAAAAGAGACATAATATCAGTGAATTTTCAGAAGAGTGTGCAAAAAAAAGATGGAGCTGAAGTAGAATGATGTGTTTACCTTGACAGGTGTAATATCAGATAAGTACTTTGTGGTTACTGTACTGGTTATATAGACCCAGGAACCTTGTTGGCCTTTGAGTATATTATTCTGAGTCAAAGGTCCTGCAGAAACTATTCCCTAATGTTCACTAGTACAACATTCTCTGAATGCATTGTCATGTATGCTTTAAAATAGAAATATCTTGAGAATGTTAATGATACATGTGTGCATGTTTTTTTTTATTTTTTTTTGTGTGTCTGTGTAAAAAAAAAAGCAATTCTATCAAAGTATTTTTTGGTAGTGAATGAAGTCTTGTTAAACCTACATCTTTAACTTAAATATGTAGACATTAAACTGTATTTTTAGTGTTAACAGTCTGTGAACCACACAGAAATGGATGAAAATATTCATATAAGATTTGATAAGATTTTTTTAAAAATCCTCAAAAAGTAATGGGGTATAAATCTAAAGTTGGTTGTGTATGTAGCAACAAATATAATTGACAGCCTTCCAGCTGTTTTTGTACTCCTCATAGGTGGTAGAGGGTGACCTGTCACTTTCAATTATCACCCTTGTCTAACTGTCTGCAGCAACCCTGGTAGACCATATGCTGTGGGAGGGTCATAGCATATGGGCCACATTCTGTGGTATTGGCCTAACTTCTTTCTCTTATTATTTTATTATTATTTTTTTTTTTGGGGGGGGGGGGGGCATTATGAAAGGTTCCTCTAGCTTAAAACCATTTGCTTAAAATACAGTGTAGAATTGTTTTGGTAATCAAATTATTTATATGGCCTTTTAATTTCTTTTAAATATCAACCAAATCTCTAGCATAATTTTATGAAACGTGGCTAGTTTACCTCTTGACTTTCCTGGTGTATAGGTATCAGTATAAAATCTCATTGATGCCCCATTTGTTTGTCATCTGTTTGTCTGTTGATCTCCAGGTTGAGTCCCACTGCCCATCCCTGCTATAGTCTCTTATCTCTCCTGAGATAACTGACCAGTGGATAATAACATCAATTGACCAGTGATGCAACTAAGTCAATTGATTATTCACTGGTTATCTATGGAAATATTGTGACTACTTCTGGCTGGTATATTATTCAATTGGCAAAAATAATGAAATTTAATCAGTGAAGTGATGATTCAAAGACAATTGATCAATCATCAAGAACATAAAATATGTTATCTTTTTGACAACCCCTTCTGGTAGTCGAAACTTACAAATGTTATTAAATCAGCACTAATAATGCACATTAATTGCTTGATTGGCCTGCTGCACTTTGAATAAACTCACTGTTCAGTTGCCAGTGTTTGAGGAATGAGATGGTGGCATTTGTTTTGCATAGATTTTTGGTTACAAAAATAGTTTGCTTGAACAGTTAGACTTTTATGGGTGAAGTACGTCTTGGAAGAATCTCAAACAATGTGTATTCTTGGTGGTTCTATAGCAAACTGATCCATTCAAATTTACTTAGAATGTAATGATGTGTACAAAATTTTTGTTTTCAAATCTGTCATGTAATACAAGGTGTCTTTAAGAGGGAGGTTTTACCTCACAAGCCATACCTGTGAAACAGTATTTTAGCTATTGGTAGAGTATTTCTATTAATGGTCCAAATGGGGAAAAGATAAAATGTATTGAAGTGCACTCAGAAATGCCACTTTAGATGTCACAATGTACTGATGATGGTTCACAGGGAACCTTTGTTGTTTCATGTGGGAAAGTTATGCCATAATTGCAATTAAAAACTCATTTTCCATCAAGTGAGATTGGGGATGCTGTGAAATCTCACTCAGCTTCTGAAAGTTTTTTTTTTTCCTATTGTCGAGTGGTGACAGATGTTGTCAAAACAAGTTCTGCCAGAAGTAATTTAGATTGGATAGCCCAGTTCAGGTGGACCAACAGCATTGAAAAGTTAAAAATAACATGTGTTGAACATTTTACACTGGTCAGAATGGCAATGCACTTTTTTCTTTAAAAAGGAAACATCCAGAAATCCCTCACTTTTAGGCCCCAATCCCATAGTGACCATCAGTCTGTGGATCGATGGATCCATACGGAGGACTTGCCGGCTGCAGTCAGCTTAACTGAATGACAAGCCTCCTCATGGCTATAAGTAGAATACAGAAGTGCTGGTGGCTATATGAATATGTTGGAAACAAGAGGAGGTGTGCCATTCAGTTTAGCTGATTGAACTTCATGAGAATCCCCACAGAGTTGGATTGATCCACATAGACTGATGGTGTCAATGGGTATGGGGTCTAAGACCCCATTTCCATAGATTTTAGATCGATCTATCCCTGTGGGGAGTCTCACTAGACTACTGTCAGCTAAACCGGCTTAAGTGTCTGTCCCGCCTACTGAAAGCTGTAAGGGGGTAATTAACTATGGTGCGCGCTCGGCTGACTGCAATTTAGCGTGAACCCCCAGGGAGTTAGGTCGATCCAAATCTTAATCCCTGGATCGATCTAAATCTCTGGGAATACACCCTTAATCTGTGTTCTTCCAATCTCCCAAGAATCAAGAATTTAATGTTTTAAAACTTACAGAAAAAATGAATATTGAATTCATGGTATGTGGAACTGTCCTCCCATCACATTTGCCATTTCCTTGTTAGTATGTTTTCATGGGTTCACAACATGGTTCAAAATGTCAGAAGAAAAGTATAACAGACATTCCTTTTTTTGTACCTTACTTTAATTGTCCCCTCAGGTACTGATATTTGGACAAATTAATAGTAGAACATAGCACTTTACAGCTAGTGGAAGTACTGATTGCAAGAACCCAAGTATATAAAAGGGCATCAGGGGACAGGTCCTTTTTTTCTTGTAAGTTAAAATTTTTGTCACAGAGACAAATGGGCCTGTTTGATGTAAGTCATGTCAGGTCCTGGTTAGTGTTTCAAGACACTAAAGTTTTTGCATTTTCAAGCTGGGAGATTTGCCAATGAATGACATCACTTCTATTGTTTCTAGGGCTTTAAAAGTCTTGTAAGGTGTAAAGATTAAGGGCTTTTCTTAGAGAGAAAAGTTCAAGCAATTGAAATGATTACAACATATATAAATCAGAAAGGACAGAGCAGAAAAAAATCGCTCATAAGTGAATTTGTGTAAACTTAAAGATAATATCTTGAAAACAAATTGCTTTTTTTGATATACCCAAATACTAAAATTGAAAAAACAAGTATTATCAAACTTGCTTTTCTGACAGTTTAAAGACTAGAGTTATTCATTGAAATTAGCTATTCAGACTTTAAAAATAATAAATTAATTTTTTTAAAGAAGAACACAGCTCCTTGGCTGGAAAGCTAGTACAAATTTCTTTTAGGAACGTTTCGTATGAAAAGGAACTTGAATTTCCCTAAGTTTCAGTAACATTCCATGACTGTTTTTCCCCATCAAACTCTTATAGCACAACTGGAGAAAGAAAGTAAGTCCACACATACAGATCACCTTGTATGTAAAATTTTACTTTTTGGCTATGTATTGGAACATGTCAATCCACTTGACACCCAAGAAGATAATGCATCTAAATACGTGGCAAAGGTCATTTTTGCAACTTAAAATATGAATGGAATAAGATTACTGGCTTTTATAGACTTTTGAGAAGATTAGAATATTTAGTTTCAATTCTGTTTATTTCTTAAAAGGAAATTCATGGACTGAAAAATTGAGCTATCACTGTACAATTTTTCAAATTGAACATCTCTCCTTATCAGTTTATCTTTCTAAAAATAAATGTGTATGCCAAATTCCCTCTGAAGTTGTCTTGGGTCCCTTTCATTTACAACACTTTGTCACAGGATAAAATAAATGTGAATAAGTACAATAAAACAAGTGCTGATAGCATCAAACAATCACAGAATTGTTCCCTGTCAGTCTCCATTTAAAGGAGCATGGACCATATCACGGAAGCGCAAAAGTTGACTTAATTGACCCAAAAGTCAACTGTCATTAGATCCACTTTATTCATGTTTTGGTATTCCTGTCCTTTTATCTTGGCGTCTTTTTCGGCTACATGAAAGGGCCTTAGTGATAAAATATAAATTCTTAACATTGTGATGTTGCTGGTGTTGAAAAGCTTTCCATCATATAGCATGTGTTTTGGACAAAGGTAAGTTGTATTAGCACACCTGAGTGAAGAGGGTCTCCATCCTGGCCTTGTCAATTTCAGCATTTGAAATATGATAGAATGTACAAGAAGACATTATAAATTTACCTGTATCCCCCTCTCACACTGATGCTTTGTTGCATGTATAACATTGCTGTATGGTGTGTGTTTGTCCATGTGTCATCATATCTGTGTACACATTTGTATATTTTTTGTGTGTGTGTGTTTGGGGGGAGGGTAATTTGGTTATATCAGCATCAAAGAGTAACATTTCTGTTCACAAAAACATATTGGCAGTAGTGCATGAAAATTATTTTTTAACTGAACATAAAGCATTAAAAAACTTGAATGGGTAGTAGCTTGATACCAACTTGTTGCACTGTCAGGCCTACCCAACTACCAGACTCGGCACCGAAAGATCCTGAATTCACCGGTAGATCAGACCACACTACCCATTTTCAAGGTGTGTGTCAGATCGCATTACACAGTATCAGACGCGACACCGCTCTTGCCTAGTATGCGATGTGATAGTGACGATTCTCAGCAGGGTTGAAAAGCATTGCATCACCACTCAAAATTTGTTCAGGGTATGATACTGTGTAATGCGATCTGACACACACCTTGAAAACGGGTAGTGTGGTCTGATCTACCGGTGAATTCAGGATCATTCGATGCCGAGTCTGGTAGTTGGGTAGGCCTGACTGTTACTGTATACATGTACATCATAATTTCTCCCCACTTTTTTTATAGCTGTTATATTTCAGTAATCTTAATACATTGTCTTGAACGTATGTAATAAATAAACATTCCAGGGTGCAGATGTGAAATTTTAACTATCCCACTACTCCAAGGCATCTAGTCTTTATGGTCACCATTTATATACAGTTACTAGTAATACTAAGTGTATTTTTCAAAGCATTGATTTGTAAAGTTAACAGTCTATGTCCATAACTCAATTGTGTTATCTGATATCTGTCTTTTTTAGGCTTTTCAAATTGCTTATGTGATAGTAAAAGCTGCCAACTCCCCCCGCCCAGCAAACTGGATCCTAGAGAGATCAGTGGATGGAATCACATTTACACCTTGGCAATACTTTGCTCTCAGTGATGGAGAGTGCTGGAATGCCTTTGGGGTCCCCCCTACAGTGGGAAGACCACGCTACAGGAGGGATGATGAAGTTATCTGTACTTCATTCTATTCCAGGCTGGATCCCATTGAGAATGGAGAGGTATTGTCTTCTTTGCAATGAAGTTTATTATTTATTTTTTAAAGACTCTTAAAGACTTTTTAAGAATTCTGACATATAAAGATGTCATTTGAAATCAGTTTGGTATAGATTATGCCCTTTTGTTTGCTGCTCTTTTAGATTTCCTTTAATTGTGGTATAATTTTTGATAATCATAGGAGCTTGAGACACTCATTTTTTTAACCAAATGGGATAGAATAACTGGGATGTTTGCTTTTATTATTGAAGAACTTAAAATACCAATTTTGAAAATTAAGAAAGTTTCAAATGTATGACTTAAGGAAAAATGTTTTCATTTTGTATATTACTAAAAATTTTTAAAGCAGCATTTCTGTCTGTAGTTGCAAGTAACTTTCTTTAAAGTTGTTGACAGTATACACTTAAACTATAGTTTATGTGGAGGGTGGCTTCTGTCTGTTGGTTGGCAGGACATTTTAAGAGAGAAGTGGACATTTTGTGAATTTTATTAGGCCCAGATGTTGACAGGGATAGGGCAGGATAAAATCTGATGAAAGAGCTAGGATGATATAGATCATTGCAGAGATGCACACAAAAATGAATGTCCCTTTCCTAATAGCTTGGGCGTAGAGTAATTTCCTGAACTTTGATGCTCCTGGCTAACAAAAATAAGACCTGTTATTTATTGTTAAGCTAAACAGACAAATTTCAATGGAAGAATGCAAAGATATCTGTGGCATCTGTCTGGATTTTATGTTGTTGTAAAACACTGTCAAATTTTTTTAATTTCACTATATAAATGATAACAGTCATAAAGGACAATTTTTGTTAGTTTTTAACAAGAATATTAAATATTATTTTCAGATCCACACCTCATTGGTAAATGGGCGCCCAGGAGCTGTGAATGGACCAAGTGACTTATTACTGGTAATTATACCATTTGTAAAAATCTAGTTCTTAAAATCTAAATTTAAAACATTTCAAACATAGGTGCTTAAAACACTTAGCACTGCAGACAAGATATCTGGGTGGCATATTACAGTTTTTACTCTCAAATTTCATATTCCATATAGATTTTGAGTTATTCTAAAAAAGATTTCTCATTTTTGCATGAACCCCTTTTACTTTCCAGAACTTTTCAATAAACTTTCAAGGCATGTATTTATTACCTTTTTTTTCCAAAAAAGTATTTTGGGTATCATAAATTATCTTCTTTTATTTTTCAAATTTTGTGAGCTATTAGTATTACCTATGTCCACCTGGCAAACATTATAGGTGTCAAGAGAGGTGATGACCCACATGTTAACTGTGACCTGTTAACTTCAACAACAAAGTTTTAATGGGAACAACAAGGCAGAAGCATTGGCTATCATAGATGGTTTGAATCCATCTGGTCAACTAACATGGTCATTTTCACTCGTGCCAATCAGAGGGCAACATGTTGTCAAGAAACATGTTTATTATGTTACTGTGCCTAAGTACTTAATCAGCAATTTCCTTTGATATAGTGTATGTGCAGGTTAATTAAGTTTTTTTTGTTTATTATTAATATAAATCAAATTATTTGGACATTTATGAAAATGGCAGTGTAGGCAATTTTACTGACAATTTTGTTCTGGTAATGATGAAATTTGATGAGAATTTGGGCACATCAGATGCAAATATGAGTGATCAAAATTCCAGACATCAGACACAAGACACATAAAGACTTAAAGTATTTACAATTTAGGTGAGGGACTATTACTTAAGTGATTGGGTGGTACTTTCTTGCTAATTCAAACCTGACATGTCAGTTTGTGTTAAGTATCGCCTCATTGAGCGCATGCAAAGTTTAGCCTTTATATTCAATTCTTTTGATTAAAAGTTAAAAGCTATGAAAAATGTTAAAGATTCAGGATTGAAGAATAATTCCAAATATTCCAAATTGGGTGAATATATCTTTATACTTGCAAAAGAAAATGTCTTTGTGTGAAATTGATGATATATATTCCAAGCCTTTTTTTATGTACAGACACAGATGTGTCTGTACATATTGCCATCACCTGCGTCTGTCGTCGCCGATGGTGATGCCGATGCCGATGCCGTGCACTTTCCTTGTAAACACGATAAGTGGAGGGCAGTTTTACTTTTTGGCTTTATATATTTACAGAGCTGATGAATATTCATAAAACGCAGGTCAAGTTCGAAAATCAGCATGATCGGGCCATTATTGTAGAAGTTATGCTGTTTTTTCACTTTTCAGCATATATGCAACACTGTAAACACATTCCAAGGAAAACTGATAGGCCTGTTGTCATGAAACTCACAGGAGTAATCTATCTTACTAAAACGCAGGTCAAGTTAGAAAATCGGCATGATCAGGCCACTATTTTAGTAGTTATGCTTTTTTTTTCACTATTCAGCATATATGCAACACTGTAAACACAATATAAGAAAAAGAGNACCTGTCTGTCGTCCCCGTCATTGGCGTCGCCGTGCACTTTCATTGTAAACAGGATAAGTGGAAGGCAGTTTTACTTTTTGGCTTTATATTTACAGAGCTGATGAATATTCATAAAACGCAGGTCAAGTTCGAAAATCAGCATGATCGGGTCATTATTGTAGAAGTTATGCTTTATTTTTCACTTTTCAGCATATATGCAACACTGTAAACACATTCCAAGGAAAACCGATAGGCCTGTTGTCATGAAACTCACAGGAGTAATCTATCTTACTAAAACGCAGGTCAAGTCAGAAAATCGGCATGATCAGGCCACTATTTTAGTAGTTATGCTTTTTTTTCACTTTTCAGCATAAATGCAACACTGTAAACACAATATAAGAAAAACAGATAGGCCAATTGTCATTAACTCACAGGAGTGGTCAATCCCTCTAAAACGCAGGTTGAGTTAAAAGATCAGCATAATCGGGCCATTATTTTAGAAGTTATGTTGTTTTTTCACATTTTCTCAGATTCAATTCTTAGGCATGTTAACAGTTTCATTATTTAATTAATAAGATATTAAAAGTGTTTGTTTTACATTTCATGCATCTTTACAACATTGTTAGTTGATTTTGTAAAAATGATGGTTAATTTGTTATCGTGTATTGTGTAATAAAGTTTCAAAAATGAAAATAAACTCATATCATTGCAGTTTGTCAGATTCAATCATTCATTCATTCACTATGTTCAGAATCTCAGAATGGAAGAAATTGGACATTTAACACTGCTCTATTGATATTTTCCCATCTCATCAATTTTTTTAGTTGATCATATAAAAATGGCAGTAAACTGTTAATTTTGTTTTATGTTAAAAATTGTTAAAAATGGAAAAAAAAAACATTTCAGAACAGTGCTGTCTTGTTTACATTTTGGCATTTTCAAGTTGTGACTTTGAAGTTCCATGGGCCTGAAGACCTTTGCTAGTCACATTTTCTGAATATCCATGATACTAATATTTTATTATTAAAAATTGATGGTCATTATGCTGTTAAACATTATGTAATATTGCATCAAAATTTGAAAAAAAACTATTTTGGGCACTGCTCCCATGATGACCATTTAAGAAAAACCATGTCACTTACTGTTCTCAAACAGTACAGTAAATATATATAGATGTGTCTGTACATATTGCCATCACCTGCGTCTGTCGTCGCCGTCATCGCCGTCGCTGGCGCCGTGCACTTTCATTGTAAACACGATAAGTGGAAGGCAGTTTTACTTTTTGGCTTTATATTTACAGAGCTGATGAATATTCATAAAACGCAGGTCAAGTTCGAAAATCAGCATGATCGGGCCATTATTGTAGAAGTTATGCTGTTTTTTCACTTTTCAGCATATATGCAACACTGTAAACACATTTCAAGGAAAACCGATAGGCCTGTTGTCATGAAACTCACAGGAGTAATCAATCTTACTAAAACGCAGGTCAAGTTCGAAAATCGGCATGATCGGGCCACTATTTTAGTAGTTATGCTGTTTTTTCACTTTTCAGCATATATGCAACACTGTAAACACAATATAAGAAAAACAGATAGGCCAATTGTCATTAAACTCACAGGAGTGGTCAATCCTGCTAAAACGCAGGTTGAGTTCAAAAATCAGCATAATCGGGCCATTATTTTAAAGAAATGCAGTTTTTTCACATTTCCTCAGATTTAATTCTTAGGCATGTAAACAGTTTCATTATTGAACTAATAAGATACGTAAAAGTGTTTGTTTGGCATTTCCTGCAATTTTACAACATTATTAGTTGATTATGTAAAAATGATGGTAAACTTGTTATCGTGTATTGTGTAATAAAGTTTCAAAAATGGAAATAAACTCATATCATTGCAGTTTGTCAGATTCAATCATTCACTATGTTCAGAATCTCAGAATGGAAGAAATTGGACATTTAACACTGCTCTATTGATATTTTTCCCATCTCATCAATTTTCTTAGTTGATCATATAAAAATGGCAGTAAACTGTTAATTTTGTTTTATGTTAAAAAATGTTAAAAATGGAAAAAAAAACCATTGCAGAACAGTGCTGTCTTGTTTACATTTTGGCATTTTCAAGGTGTGACTTTGAAGTTCCATGTGCCTGAAGCCTTATGCTTGTTACAAATTTTACTTACGTTGGTATTACCTGTTGAGCATAATTAAAATTTGATGTTGAATTTGCAGTTAAGCATAAGGTACTTTTGCACCAGATTTGACAGTAGCCTATTTTTGTGCATTGTTATTTCCTGCTTTTTGTCTGTACATTTGACAACTTTGCTGCCTTGTTTAGAATATAATTTAATGTCGAAAATGTTTTTATAAGAACTAGACCTTTAACAATATGTATTATCCAACTGTTATTATTAATTAACATATTGTTATGTACAAAGCATAAGCTGCAGTATCAATGTACAGTAGCATTAACTGGGTAGAGATTATGAATGAAATAAAAGTTTAAATATTGAAACATCTTTTATTTATATTTGGAAAAAATACAAAAATAAACAAAGTTTGCTACATAAGTTTGGAATTTGGCCAAATCATCTTTATTATTACCTGTCACATATAATGAATAAGACATACACAGATTTTGTAAGCTAGAATGCATAATTATTTTCATACTTATTAATGCTCTCTTCATAAATAAGCCTTCCATTCAAGCATTCACAAACTTTCACATTGTGCAGTACACATTTAAGTATGGTAACATTTTTGAGAGAGAGTTATTAACAGCCGGGCTATCATGTTAAGAGTCTGATGTACATGCAGACCCATGAGCATTGCAGATCAACAAATTATCCCCCTCTCTGTCAGTGTGTTGACTCATGTGAGCTGACACAAAAGTCTCAATGCAAAGGGATGTGTCATAAGAAGGGACTAACCCGACTTACACAAACATAAATTGTTTCATCGGTAAGATATTCACACATACTTTTCCAAGATGTGCAGGGAATAAATAGAAAGGTAAAAATATTTCTTAAAAAATACAGGCATGGCTTCCCTGCATGAATTCTAAATGATGGCTGAGTGGAGAATTGAATACAGGCACAAGTGTTCACTCAATCCATTTTGTAGGTCTTAAAAGAAATGACATACAGTCATTTGCCAAATGCAGAATTTTATGCTGTAACAAAGTCTCAAAACTCTGCAACTGGTGATCTTACAAAATCTGACCACACTGGTTTAAAATCATGTTGAAGTCACAATATGCCACCAGTACGTACCATATTCCATAATACATTTGATGCCATTTAGATTTAAGAAGTAAATGCTGGACCAAAATGGTTTCTTCTCAATATCTGGCATATGACTTAGGTTTGGGAGGAAAGACCACCTTGACTTCCAATCTGTCTGCATTATAGCATAAATGCCACTGCTAGATGGTTTGAAGTCAACAGATTATGCTTTTGTCACAGTGGCAAGATGAGTTCACTGAATATATCCTGTAAGCAGCACTTGAAAGTCAGGAAAAGCAAGGAGTTATAACAGAAGGAGATTACACGCGTGGGGGTGGAGCCCGTATTACGGTCTCTCATTGGTCGGAATGAATAGAACCCAGAGAACAATGGGTTCCTATCTCTGTTACGCTTTCTGTTACTCTCGTTTAAGTCTCGTTTGTCAGAATAGGTGCCTTCGTCTGTCGTTTGGAGAGGACACAAACAGAAACGCAGTCAAACGTTTCTTAAAACGAGAGAATTACAGAGTGCAGAGGATATAACGTTGGATAAAGTTATCAAAAAACAGGTAAGTGCTTTTAAATGCATATAACTACTCGAAATATGAAGATAAATTGCAACTTTTATGCCGTGGGGTCTCACTGTATAAGTGTCCAGCTCCACGTCGATCTCGCGAGATGGTGTGTGGAGAATAAATATTGCACGAAAAATATTTCCCACTCATAACAAGTGCTTATAAATATAGTATTAGATGAAAAAAGTTTGGTCGTTATACAGTTGCAATTATTTAGTTATTTGTGGCAATAGCATAGAATAAAACTTAGGTGCACTTTCAGTAGCCGAATAACAAGCAGATGCATAAGCCGCCATCTTGTTTATGTTTCGAAAAAAAATAACTCCAAAAGACATTTTCCTCCTACTTTTTGATACTTGTGTCACATGACAGTCATAAAATTTAACTAAGTGGTGTGTGTGCAATACATTTTCTTGAGCAGTATTGTTGGTTTTTTCGATTTTACATGTGGTCTGGCTTGAATACGACAAGGGGCAATTGTCACGAGTCCAGAAAAAAGTGTTACGCTTGTTACGGCCAAAAGCCTGAACGTTTTTTGCACTTTTAAAATGCATGATTATAAAAGATTTTGGTGCGTTTAGATTCTTGAACATCTTGGTCGTGGCTTGGTATATATTGCATGGGTATTGCTCCAATATTTCTTTAAAAAAATAATCTGTTTTGTTCAGAATACCAATTTTTTACTTTAGTGTTATGGGTAAATGTACCATTTTTGCCTTTACCTTTTTCGTGTTTAAAACTAATAAGACTTATCATGACAGTTGGTCATCATTTTTCTTCTCACCATGGTGGGTGGCTTTAATTTGGAGTGGTAACTTTGTTGTTAAAGTAAGGTGCTCAGTTATTTTCACTGGAAAAGTTTTGCCTCCACTCAGCATTTTCCATCATGGCGGTCTAACGGGAAGTTTGACTTCACAGTGTCTTTGGTATAGTTATTTATTCTTCTTTTTACATATATGTGTTTTAATTCATATTAAACCTTTGAAAAAAGAACACACATGATTCCTGGTGCTTCTTAATTTAAGGTCTTAAGGTTTTAAGTTCACCTAGGCTCCACCAATTACTTTACCTGTTATCTCACTACACATCTCTCTTTGAGTCAAGGTGTGTATACGTAAGACACACCTCATTGTGTAAGACACCTCTATAATTAAGGGGTACTTGCTTCTCTACTTTAATTATACTTCACTACTTTGGCATGTTATGTGGCAAGCTTGGGTGTTTCAGTTCATTTTAAGAAAGAAGCTTTGCCTTGGTGGTTATATATACAAAAGAATAGAACTCTGTTTTAATAGAAAGGTTTATTAAAAGGTTTATTCATTACTTGAAAGGAAATATTTCATCTTGCAGTGTTGAAACAGAAATTCTCTCAAAATTGATAATGAATTTTACATGCATATCTTAACACTACTCGAGTTTTTTTTTCTATTATAGATGTGGGAGAAAGCTGCATTGAATATATGAATTATGGTCAGGCTGGAAAAAAATTTAAAAATGTCAATTAAAAAAGGAGGTCAGCGTGTGTGGGGTAAGTTACTTTTGTCATAGTGCCTACGATGCATTAAACATTCACTAACAACAGTACCCTTTTTAAATTTTTTTCAAAATACAACAACCTTGGGCCTTTTCCTTTTAGCAACCAGCCTCTCTGAAATCCCCTTTTTGTCCTGTCAGAAGANATAAGAATTTGATGTTGAATTTGCAGTTTAACATAATGTACTTTTGCATCAGAATTGACAGTAGCCTATTTTGTTATTTCCTGCTTTTTGTCTGTACATTTGACAGCTTTGCTGCCTTGTTTTGATAATTTGCCATAACTTGTTCTATGAATAGACTGATCTTTATCTTTACTCATGTCTATCATGAAATGTGGTTGATGGGTTATCTTTTACATGCAAGATAGGAAACCGAACATTTTCATCTCAAGTTAATTCTGGACTCTAATTTTTGTACTATGTCCATCATGCTGAGTAAAAAAAGAAAGTTTTGTTTGTATTAGATTGGTTTAAAGGTTTATCAAGGCACAAAAATTTAAACCACTTAACCTTTGTCTCACTTCCTTTTGGTAAACTGGTCTTTTGCTCCCTGATAATGTTTTACTAAAGTAATAAACAAAATTCAAGGATAACTTGGATTTTGTAAAGATCACCCAGGAAAGAATTCAGAATGAACTTGCTCAGTAAAAAAAAAAGTAGAGAAATAAACAGAACACAGGAATACAATAATAGTATAAGAAAAGCCTCAAAGCTTCAAGCATTAGAAAAGAAGTAATCTTTATAAAAACAATTTAGAAAAAATAAACAATCTTGTGGGATAAGCCTATTTTGTAAAGAAAGTTGCCAATTTCACAAGCTCCAAGAATGATTCATTCTGTGAAACAGCTAATTAAGAGAAGAGCACGGAATGGAGAAAAGAGTTTAGTATAAATTCCTGTCAGTTAGAAAAGTTTTTTCAAACTGTTTAGAAATCTTGCAATCTCACAGGAACTTCTTCCTGTTGCTTTCCCAATTTAACCCTTCTTACTGTTTATTTGTAGGAATTCACCACTGCCCGTTTCTTGCGCCTAAGACTGCAGAAGATTAGAACATTGAATGCTGACCTGATGACTATTAGAACAAGCAACCCAGACAAAATAGATAAAGCTGTCACTAGGAGGGTAAGTGTATGGAGCAGTTATAATGGGATATAACCAATCATTAATTTTTTCAAGGCAATTGAACTTTTTGAGGCACTAGCTGGGATGGACTGATTGCTATGTCTCGTTCTCCCCTGTTGTCCTTTCTTTGCACTTAACTGCCAAATAATAGTACATAAAAACTGCTTCATCTTGTTTGTTCAAGCTCAGGTATAATAAATCTAAAATTTTATGAAACTGAGAGCATAGTAACTTTATCCCCAGAATAAGCAGTGCAGCATATCCACAGGAACAAATGGCAGGTTAAAGGTTAGGTTTCTGGAATGTTGTTTCAACCTGTGTGGACATTAAGGGATATGTCATCTCACGTTAGTGGAAATGTCATCTCAAGATGGACAATGAATATCTCACAAAAGAAGTTATCATTGCACTTAAACTTGTCTCTTAGTGGTGTTCAGTAAAGGACAATCTACACAATAGATAAAAAAGAATCAGTGTCAAGTGACCAGCAAGCAGTGTCCAGTGGCTGCTAAATGATATCTAATGACCAGCACCTAAAGTGGCATGGCATTAAAGAATTGAATCATTTTGTTAAAAATTTTCCACTTTTTCTCTTCTCTATATTGTAAGAGACATTGTTCTGAAAGACACGCAAGAAAAAGACGTTAGAGATGATTCAGATAATTTTAATGAGTTTTAAAAGAACATATTTGCCATCTTCCACTTATCAATCTTAAATGAGATGGACTGAAAAGAACATCCCCTGAGGCAGTTGTTTTAAAGAGGACCCAGATGGTGATATGAGAAGATAATTAGCCTGGATAATATGATGCTGGACTTACAAGATCCCTTATTGATTTGTTATGAAAGAAAACAATATTTGATTGGTATTTCAATGCTGGTATTGTATTTGAAATTGGAGGAGGTACACTGTAGATAGTTTGATTGACACTTTGTTGCTGCATTAGAAAAAGAAAGTAATGGTGATGTTGTTCACTACAGTAATATCTGACCATTCTGTGTATGTGTCATCTCCAATATGACAGCTCTTTCTTTCACATTTCTTTTCCAGTGCAGGCAACAAGTTGAAATAATTGCAGATTTATTTAATGTTTTTGTTGTGATTATTTGAAATCAAATTTATAGGGGGAAAATAATTTAAAGGGAAAATGATATTACAGTGGTCTAGTACTGTAAAGAAATTTATAAAGAAATGGCAGAAGAAGAGAAATGAAATAATCTAGCAAGTGACTGCCATGAAAGAATCCTAATAGCTGTTTGAATATACACAGCACGAAGAAGATTCAGTAGATACAAGAATGACTCATGATTGCAAATCATAATTTTGTCAGGAAAAAATATATTAGCAGTTAGACATCAAAGGAGCTGACAGTAATACTAGGCATGGGGACAGCTGTGATCTGGCCAGACACGGAGACAGAATGTGTTGTACTGTCTGTGACCAGGGTCAGGAGGTTAGCTTTGTTGTGGCCCTGGTCCACTTCCAGTGGTCAATAGTGACCAGGTTCAGCTGGTTTTAGATGTCCGGTCAGGTACTATCATATGATCACCTGGACGTAAACTGTCCATGTTGAATTGTAGATGGTATTTTGCTTGCATGTATAAGTAGAGGGTTAGTGAACTTGTTGTCATGGTATGACACAAAGAGAAGGTTTGCCATTAACAGTGTAAAAAAAGGAAACATCGACAATAACAGTGATAAGGTCGTATTTGTAGCCAAGTCCTTATATACTATTCAGCCACCAGCTAATGCCCATAGTATGTCCACCAAATTTATGCCTTTTTTTGGTTAAGGTGCTAAACAAAATCCCGGTCCAAATTAATACTTTGAAACCTTCTGCAAAATTCTATATTTGCATCATTGTTTATACAGACTACATGCATTTTGTTTAGATATAATGTACATATGTATCTCGCCCTTCCTTTTCAGTATTTCTATTCCATCAAAGATATTTCTATTGGAGGACAGTGTAAATGCTATGGGCATGCCAGCAGTTGTCCAAGGAGTCCTGACACAGGGGTAAGGACAGTTGTAAAGTTTTTACTATTTTTAATTTAATGCAAATTTATAAATATTCAACGGCAGCATATAGTTTTTTGTAGTACGAAAGGACTGTATGCAAAGCTGTATGAGAAATGTAAAAAAATGGGTGTTGTAGAAACATATTCTATTTTGCTTTTTTTTAGAACAGAAGATTAGTTATTTTAAGTCAGTTAAAGTTAAAGAACAGATTAGTTATTTTAAGTCAGTAGAACTATATCACACAAGTAAAACAATATTTATGACAATTTCATTCATGTGTTATTTTGATCATTAGGGCATGATTTGTTGTGCACTGTTATATTAATTGACTTCGTTGAATTCCAGAAACTGATGTGTGTCTGTGAGGACAACACATGTGGGAAGAACTGTGAGAAATGTTGTCCAAAATTCAACCAGCAGCCATACAAACCTGGCACCTACAGGCAGAGGTCACTTTGTGAGGGTGAGATTTGCTGAGAATGTCTCATCCATATGTTCAAATAGAATTCAGGTTGAAGTACCCAGAATGGTTGTCGAGAGTAACCATGTAGTTTAATATTCTCTTTTTATTTTAATGATTTCAGAATGTCAGTGTTTTGGTCATTCTGATGAATGCTATTACAACCAGACTGTTGCTGACAACAGGCAGAGTCAGAACATAGCAGGGGAGAAGAATGGTGGAGGGGTCTGTATGAACTGCAGGGTAAGTTGAATGAGCTGTCTTGCTTCATTTTGTACTGGTAAGTAGTTTACTTGCAGTAACCACTTAGTGACTTTGAATGTTATGTACAGTACAGGTATGAAAAAAGACTAGTAGTTTGATAACTTTTGTCGAACAATCTGTCAATAAAAATATTTTGTTTTCTAAGACATTGGTAGATGAAATAAGATCACTGATACAACACAATACTTTGTAATGAAAAGTTGAAAATTCACCATTACCTTTACCCTTCATGCATTTTTTCCTTAGATTTGTTGCATTACATCTTTTCTTAACTACAACAGGATAATCTGTATTAAATATGTTGTAAAATCATTAGGACCATACAACAGGAGTGAACTGTGAGCAGTGTGAAGCTGGTTATTACAGGACCACTGATGATCCCCGTGAACCCTGTCAGCCATGTCAGTGTAGCCAGCTGGGGTCTACAGGAACCTGTGTACAGGATAATTCTAGAAGAGGAGAGGGATTGGTGAGAATTAAAATATCATGAACATAACATGTACAGAGTGTTTTGTACAGAAAGCAGTAAGGAAAAATAGCAAAAATACTAATATCTCAATGAGTATAATGTTTAAAATGGAAATTTATGTACTTGTGCCCCCCCCCCCCAAAAAAAAAGGGCTTCTTTTTAGATAATTAAAAAAAATGTTGCTTTAAAGTTTTCTTAATCTATTCAGATGCCTGGTGATTGTATCTGCCGTGTTGGTTTTGGTGGCAGGAACTGTGACCGCTGTGCATCAGGATACAAGAACTTTCCCTCATGTATTCCATGTCCCTGCAGTCGGGCAGGCAGTCGTAATGTGGACACCTGTCAGGGAGACTGTATTTGTAAGGTAGGTGTCATCAGTAAGCAAGGGGATATTCAGCAGATGACAGTGCAGATGTGTGTGCTAAGTTGTTTTTTAAAGGTTGATACTGCATGGCACAGAGAAGATCACTGTGGTGTGGGTATGTGTGAGTGCCCATTTTTTTTCCAGAACAGTGTGACAAGAAATGCAAATAAATTTTTTTTTCAGCAGTATATTGAACACGCTTAAGTGTAAATATGTAGATCATTTGTGAAAATAAAAAAATAAAACATTTTTTATAAAATAACCACTTTTTTTTTCAGCCTAATGTAGTTGGAGAGAACTGTGACCAGTGTAAACCTGGATTCTTCAACATGGAGGCCAGCAATCCTGCAGGCTGCATGCAGTGTTTCTGCTTTGGTATCTCACAGAACTGTCGAAGTGCTGGATGGGGACAGTCACAAGTAAGTGTCTTATGTTGGGGGCTGTTTTAGAAAAAAATAACACCAAGTTCAAATCTCTTACCCTTACCCAACTCGTCTTTCAATGAATTTTTGTTTCAAAAGAGCAGGGACGTTGAAGTCTCTATCACCATCTTAACAATTATGTATATAAATACTCAGCCCCACCACTACCTAAATAGTTGACAGATGTGCTGTTGAATAGGATGAAGGACAAGTAGAACCCTCAGTTAAGCAACATAAAACAGGAAGAAATAACTAGAAATGGCTTTTAGGAAGAGTGTCCTCACTTCTGTCCTCTTCCCTGAAATTGACCATGAAGTGACATGACATGACCAAGCTAAAACATATCAATAGAGAAATATTTTGTTTGGTGTAACAGGCATCACTCAGTATGGTGTCTGTGTCTCTACCCCCTTCCACTGCCACTGGCATTAAGTATAAATTGCAGTGACAGGTGACAGTAAAAGGTATGTATTATCATAGGACATGTAGTTATTAGAGGTACTGGTGACACACTTGCCTCTGGGTTTATCGGACAATATTCTCCTCCCACCTCTTACCATGTTCATTCACAAACTGAATGCAAGATCCATTACATATATTGTGAAAGATCAGCTTTAATTTCTCTGCAGAAGATGGCCTTTAGCATCATTTTTATTAGTTAATTTATTGTTCGTGAATATCCTTCAGGATTTTTGAAATTACATATATCAAATGTAAGGAATAAGTTGTTCATAGACATGCCCCATGAAATAGTGTGATTCTTTAGAAAAATGATTTCCCAGTTCAGAATTTTTCCCCAATTTTATATTCCATGGTGATGCACTGTGATGAGGTCATACTTATTTGAGAGCTTCTCTCTTTGTTTTCAAGTCAGCTCTGTAAATCAACAACAAATACTCACTCTTCTCACAAATAAAAGACTTTTGAAATGATACTTAAAATTATCAGTGGACATTTTTTGATAATGTAAAACCAGCACTTTTATTGGATTTCTAGTTCTCACTGTCATGAAGGGTAGAATGTTTTACAAAATATTCTCTTTTATTTACCTTACTGAATTTAAGTTGTCTACAATTCAATTAGATTTCCTGTGGGTAAGGTTTCTGTTTTTTAAACAGACAAAAGCAGTTAAAGGAAACATGGTAATAAATGGGGCTAAAGAGTCTCATTACAGGGTTATTACTAGCAATTTGTGTCTCCCCTCTAGGGCCCACTGTCTGTCGTCTGCTCTGTAACTGTTAGTCCACTGCTTTGTGACACCATGGCAAAGTGACTGCAGGGGCTTGAGTGTCAGTTATGGCTGTCTGCACTGTGGCTTAGGAATAAAGTGACTGTTTATTTATGTCTGCATTTTAACTCTGATCTTATCTGTGTTTGTAATTTAAAACCTAAATAGAGCAATAGATTGTTTATCATTGTATGTTTTTATGGGAAAAATAGAGTTAAGGCTAATAAAAGGGATAGAGTTTATTGAAAATGTAACCCATGTGAGTCAGGCAACATCCCCTGCTAACCTGCCTGTGTGTTTAAATGCAAAATGTTACATAAAAAGTGTAATAACATGTGTTGACTTTGTCTAATTGGAATATATTTCATATATTTTACATTCAAGGTTGTATCACTTTCTTATATGTATTTTTATAAATTATACTCATCTTTTCAGATTTCCAGTCTGGAAGGCTGGAGAGTGACAGATTTGAGAGGAAAGAAATATGTTGTCCCCAGTCTAGAAAATGGTCGCCTGACAGTTGATCATGATAATACAGAAGTTGCAGGACTGAATCCAGTGTATTATTGGCATGCTCCAGCCCCATATGCTGGCAGCAAGGTAAATGTTAGGCCACATCTTAACATCCTGGTGCAACCAGCACAGTGACACCTGTAACACACTAGGTCACCTAACACATTGGAACACATTTTACAGTCAGTATACTAAATATTCAGCTTATAGGCTGGATGATAAGAGTGAAACACCAACAATTGCACATCTAGCACATGTTAACCATTAACACACAAGAAAACCTAGCATACAATTTATAAGATAGGGCACAATGACATGTTCAAGATATTAGGAACAGCTAACACCTTTCCAAAATTGTTCATTAAAAGTGATTCAGGGGGTAAATATGTGTATGGACATCTTCGGCTTCCAAGTCTGTAATGCTGCCCAGTGCTTGGATTTTGAATTTATCTTGCTATAGATATCCCACAAAAAGCATATTGGTTAGATCTTTGTTTTTACGCATATATATATTCTTGTAGACCATTGCATTTTCCTGTCTGATCCCCATTATGTTCAAAGATCCCAGTTGAATGTTTTTAGCATTATAGGATAAGGGTATTCTGGACGCATGCATGCAAACGCTCCCTTTGATTTCAGTATTTGAGATGAAGGAAAACATAAGAAATTAAAAAGTCAAAATAAAAAAATCATTTGCAATATCAAAATTGGTCCCGAAATCTAAACATTGCTTTTTTTTTTACTCATTACTCATAATTAAAATACAGAAATGTTTTAATATAAATTTTGCAAAGAATGATTTGTTTGCTTTTTAAATTTAATTTTGGATTTTTTGCTATAACACAAATATTTGCTATCTGAAGGATTTGCTTTGACAGTTCTGTATGGATTGAAGCATATGGCATGTTTGCTTGGGGGTCCGTTTCTTTTTAAATGGGTCATAGATATGATGTTTCTTTTAGTTGTAGTTGGTTTTATTTGGTTTGAATGACTGGGTGATGTACAGGAGTTGACAGCTATTTGGAAAACATTAAAAAATATATATACCATTTTTTTTAGAAAAAAATCTTCACAATATTACAATTGCCTTTGGAAAGCATCTTAGTAAGATATTTATTTAGCTCATAGTCATCTTCTGTATATACCTATTTCAACTTGGTATCATCCTTAGTTTATTGATTTTAGTTTGACTTTTGACCTACATTTTTTAGTCTGACCTTTGACCTTATTTTGAACTCCAGGCTAACTTTCTTGGTAACAAGGTAAGACTGGGTAATCTAGGTGGCTAGCTGTGTGCTTAGGTTGCTCACTCATGCAGCAGTTGTAGCCTAGTATTGGACAGTGGGACTTGTGATATTTGTTTCATTTTCCAGGATCAGTCAGTCAATGTTTCTGTGTATAGTGGGACAGGTTTGATGCAGACAAGATGTGTTTGATATAATGTACAATGAAGCAATTATATGGAGATCAGCATTTTATGACAATCGCTATAGTGTAAAGCCTAATTTCAAATCAGTTTCTCATTTCACAGATAACAATCTTTGATTTTTGCTTTGATAGTGAAGCTACCCACTGATCTCTTAAAGCTATAATTGCACGGTTTTTAAAAATATGATTGTGCCAAACGTCAAGCATGTCTTGCCTGCATTTTTTGTGTTCAGTGTCTTGTCATATTGTCTGTTAAAAGTTTTGTTCCCTAATTGTGTATTATATGTTCTTGGCTTGATTAATCTTTATTTTTTTACAAAAATAAGATGTTTAAATATTATTATCCTCTGAATTTGACAGCTGTTTGGCAAATTAATTCTTAATCCATGGGGTTTGGATAACATGTGAAAAGTTGCTCAAAAACGATTCATTTATTTTGGAAAAGAAATGAAAAAATATATTTAAAGCCATCATTTGTTTTTAGTCATGTGGAAGTTGGTGAAGGGGTGTGTGCTATATATAAATATATATTTATTCACTTGCATATTTTTTATGTTTGTTATTCATCCAAATTCTACCTTATAACAAGTGGTTTGGTTCTGATATTCAGATTTATAGTGTGAATTGATCTTTGAGAATTTTGTAAATACCAGGGGGTTGACACCCAATTATTTCGTGTATCATACCTGGCTTATAATTACTTAATGTTGTATATTTTAATTTGTAATCACATGCATGATGCTGAGGAATTAACCAGCATGACTGATTAGTTGAAATTTTTTATGCTGTTTGTCTTAGTCATACATTAGTACTATAGATTATGCATGTAATTAAAGTCTCGTGAAATTGTTCTTAAATGAGATAGTTGAATGAGATTGTTGGAGAGAGAGAGAGAAAACGCATCTTTATGTCCCATTTGTCATGGAATTTGTTGGCTGTATTTAGTTTTTATTAAAAAATTCCAAAAACTAGTATTTATATAGCTACTTATTTTCTTGAATGCAAGCAATCAAACTTTCAAATCGTGATATCTGGCTTGACACCACAACTGTATGTATGTATTTTTTAGTAGAAATTATTAAGGATGCTGCAAAATCTGTTTGGGATGACCTTTAAATGTTCATATTCTACATGATTATGCATTGAATATTAACTTCATAACCTGTTTTCTACCTAGCTTGCCTCCTATGGTGGTAACTTGACCTATTCCATGTACTATGTGGTCCAGCGATTAGAAGATGTTAACACAGCATACACTGCAGACTTGGATGTAATAATGGAAGTAAGGAACTTTTTATGCAAAACATTTTTTAAGAATGTGTACCGGAAGACTTCATACTTAGGGAAATGAATGTATACTTGTCTGAGAATTAGCAATGCATGTAGTGGAATAATGAAAGCCATGATAGACTGCATGTTTATTTATTTTGTTCAGAAGTCAGAAGATCAGACGCAGAATATTCAGCTTGTAAATATTTTGAAAAGTGCATTGATTAAACTTCCACATAAATAAGGTATCCGTCCTTGAAATGTTACCACCTTTAGATATCCAGTGCACTATGTAATTCTTTATAGGGAAATGAGCTGCTGATTGGCTATGGAGGCCGGTACTACAGGGAAGGACTGGAGAACACTATGCAAGTCTTCTTGACAGAACGGGACTGGTATCACGTTGATCCTGACACAGGGTTACCAAAGCAACAGATTGTTACCAGACAAGAATTCATGACTGTGTTGGCCAACATTGAGCGCCTCCTGATACGAGCATCCTATCACATCCACCAGACACAGATTCAGTAAGAATTTTGTCAGCTGTTTTGTTTTGTTACCATTATTTGACCACTGTGCATCTTTTATAGTTGGGCACAAAATGATTGGGCAGTTAGAAATTCAAATACCACAGTAGTTACAATAATGTATAGTTATATGTGTCCTCCACATATCAGTATATACTGTTAATTGATATTCTGGTAAGTAAAAAGTGTAAGCAATAACAACATATTTTGTCTGTAAGATCATGATGTTATAAATGCATACCAGATATGATTTCATGTGTTTTTCCTCAACATTTTAGATTTCTTGATATGGCCATGGATGTGGCTGTGGAGAACTCTACCTCACCCTCTATCATGTCCTCTGTAGAACAGTGTTTTTGTCCTAGAGGATACTCAGGCTTGTCTTGTGAGGTAACGCTATGTTTGATATGGCATTATTATTGAAAACCTTTTTTGAAAGTTATTGATTTTTTATTATTTGTTGCATGAAATGTAAAATTTGGCTTCATTGAATGCTAAGAAGAACATAGAAGTTAAGTAAATGTAATATTCAAATTGTTTAAGATTTTATATGCAGGCTTAAGCTTTATTGTTTTCATTTTAAGAAGTTAAATTGTTTTTTGCTGGCTTTGTATAGTTTGCTTCGTGTGGTGTTTTTGACATTTTCTCCTTTAGCTTCTTTGAGTTTGCACCATATATAATGCTCATGCTTTGCTTTATCTGTTTGTGATGTGTTCCCTTTACTTTTATTGTGTTGTGTTGTCTTTTTCAAATGTGTTTTTGGCTTAGAGATTTTGGAAGGGGAAGGGATATGAGGGGAAAACCAATGTCTTAAAAGTTGTAGTACTATACTGAAGGTGACCAAACTGGAAGTGAACACAAGCTACAAGAAGTTGAAATAATTTAAGTGCCTGGAAGAATGTCGAAGGGGGGAGAAGTATTAAAGACTGCAAACAGAACAGTTCAGCACATCACTGTGAATGATGTATCAGATATATTGGTTTTGCACTGTGACTAAAATAATTTAATCATTTTTAATGCATTTGATGATGGAGGAACATATAAGAAGGTAAAGGTAAAAAATTATAACAAAACTTAAAAATTATGAACTGTACAATATCATGTGAAAGAGATGGACAGATTTATACAGATGACTCTGATATGTATTTCATGTTGATTATTTCTTTCCTGCCTTTCAACAGTTGACAGAGACTGGAGAGAAACATATTGGGAATATGAGTCAGGTGATTTTGTGAAAACATAAATGGGGATTTTACAAATGCTGTAATTTCAGTTAATAACAGAATCATTGTGGCACCAGCATTTTTTATTTGTAATTATGGTTAAGGTTCTAAAAATGTCTTATTAAAAGAATGATAATGAAATAGACTGTCATGTAAATGCTGGTGCTATCAATACGAAACTAAATGCATGACTCTGTTGCGATGCGCAAAATGCGAAGGAATTTTTAAATAGCTGAGCAGTAGCTTAACCTAGAATTTGAAATAACTTAAGTAAAGATGGATTGAAGCAGTATTCAATATTCAGGTTCAGAAAGGCAGATACTGGTCAGTGTTAGGGAATTAAAGATTGTGAGACAAAAATAATAAATAAAAACATTTAGTTATAGAAGATGCTAACTACTTGGTCAAATGGAGAGACATTGGAGAGTAACCGGTTTGTGATCTAGGATCAGAAAAAAACTCATTTAGAATGGGACAATTATAGAAAACTAGAAAAATAACAGAAACTGTCAACAAAAGGGCAAAAAGTAGTTATTGTAGAATGGTCTTGTGTTCACATCAAGAAAATAACATTGATGACTTATTGGTGTCAGAAAAGTAGACATTTTGTAGATATTTTGTTTTTGAGTGCTTTTTATTTTTTAAGTTTTATATTTTGTTTTGGGCAAGGGTTTATGCATTTGCTTGTTTTGTCTTGTGATGTTCTGTCAGCTAATCAACTCATACCTCTACCACTATCTTATATTATATTTTCTAACTTGCATCTACTTTAGACAGTCTTCACCTTGAATGTTAAAAGTCTTCTCTTGTTTTAATGAACATATGTAAGTGAGTCATTGAACAATTATAGAAAATGTGTTTATTCGTAAATAAATGTTTCCTTATTTGTACTTGCATATTATATGGACTCGTATTAACATGTATTTTTAATAATTGGTTATTGTTCTGTTAAATCAATGTTATATGTATTTGTTTAACAATATTGTTGATTAGATACATGTTTACACGCAGTCATTAAGAATTCACAAAGAACAGATATTGTTCACAGACTAACAGGGTTTTTTAAAGTGGAGAATGCATGTCAATAGAGTCACTTAGAACATACATGCCAAAACAGACATCATATACATTCTAGTTAACCAGTCATTAAGAAGGACAAAGGGGACATGGCCAGTTGTTATTATAATGATTACAGTAGATTCACTAATGTAGATGTTTATGACAGAATATTAACCCCATCCACATGCTAACTACGTAGCTGTAGTGTATCTGAATGATAACAATGTTCAAATTTTGTCTTGACCCCTGCGTAGCAGGGGTGTTGTAGATGATAGTAACACAGACAGCCTCTGTCCTTGTGTTTGTGAAGAACTGACCACATCAAGATAACTGTTTACATTACTCCGCTAGCACTGGTGTCATATCATTGTGGTGTGACAGTTATAAGCCACGCAGATAAGATGATGAATAATGGTCTCTTTAAAAAGATAATAATGTACATACTCAGGCTTGGCTGTGTTGGTATCTCATCTATATTTCAATATTGAAGTGGAAAAGTTTGGGTCTTGGGGTTTATTAACTATGATGTGCTTTGCGATCTCCTGGGTGAAAATATTTGTTGTAATTTTAGTTTGCCATGCATCATGCTTGCAGGTGTGTGAGCGTGGACACCGTCGTGTGAACGACGTGCTGTATGGTGGAATTTGTGAGCAGTGTAATTGTAATAACCATGCTGATACCTGTGAGGCTTCTAGTGGGCTCTGCACTGTAAGTACAATACCAAATGTTTGACAAGATATCACTATTAAACCTAGCACATGTGTATCTAACACAGTCACATCCTACTCAAGAATACAATATTAAGTTGAATCTTAAAAGTAATTGTACGTGTACCAGTGATTGATGGAAAAGATTAGAGAAATTATGGTAAGAGGATATTCCATAGCAACAAAATAAAATGTATGTAAAATGTATGAATTTTGTCATAAAACGAGCATTATTTTCATATGCCATACAGTAATACTTATTTTACTTTTATGCTATGAGCCAAGGCTAGACCTGTTTTAACATTAAAATCATTATCACTGTCAGATATTTTTCCTATGTTTCACTTTGTTCTTTCAGAGTTGCAGAGACAATACTGTAGGACCACATTGTGAGAATTGTGAATTTGGTTATTATGGCAATGCTACTAGAGGCACTCCCAATGATTGCAGACCATGTGCTTGTCCTTTGGCAATCAGCACCAATAACTTTGCATCGAACTGTATGGCAGCTCCCCCTGGCTCTCAGGAAGAGTACTTCTGTGTGTCTTGCCCTGATGGCTATATTGGAAACCATTGTGAAATGTGAGTATTCCTGTTTCTACACTTCAAACATGAGACACACTTGAAGAAATTTGATTGTCTTATTTATCTTAAATTAATAGAAGGTTTTTTTCCGTCTGTTCAAGTCCAGGTTAATATCACATCCTTTAAATTCTGCGGTTATCTTCATTCATTGTTTTTGCACTTGAATAAACTGAAGTACCTTCTCTATGGGACATGCACTGAGAACTTCAGTTTGTATCAAACTTGATAGATATTTAGATTATAGATATATATAGTCAGGTATTTTAACAGGTCTTAAAAAACTTCAGTTGGGAAATAGTATACGTCATAGAACCTGTGCGAATTTGAATTCTGCATGTGTTAGATGTGAGGGACTGGGTATGAGTTGTGACAGTTTGTATTTGCTACAAATGTTTTATCTCTTTTTTAGGTGTGATGATGGTTACTTTGGTAACCCCTTGGTCCCAGGCAACTATTGTCAGCCTTGTGCTTGCAGTGGTAACATCAACCCCAATGCGGTAGGCAACTGTGATCGTACGACAGGACAGTGCCTCAAATGCCTCTTTAATACTGAAGGCTGGAACTGTGCACAATGTAAACCAGACTATTATGGGATGGTGTATGGAAAGGGATGTAAAGGTTTGTGCTTGGCATGCAGTAACTGCTTTTGAAATGGTATAATATTGAATTATAAAAAAGTTTTGATTTTAAACAGTGCAGACTCCTATTAAGTTCCAACCGATGATACAAGTCACAATTGCAACTAAAAATTATGCTGTCATTGTCAATTTCCATGTACTTAGAATGAATGCTCTGATGTAAAATAGTCTCTTCACAATTAAAATCAGAGACAATTTTTTCCAGAGTGTGACTGTAACCAGTATGGGTCTACAGGTACCTCCTGTGATCAGAGGTCAGGCCAGTGTTCCTGCAGACCATACTATGAAGGCAGGGCATGTGACTCTTGTGTGGTGAGTATACACTGTCTGGCATAGCCCACAGGGGTGTGATACAACACATTTACATATATCTAGACGAAATTGTTCCACTGGGATGACATCTCATTTTCTGTTTGAAGTAGTATAATAACCATGTACCTTTTGCTCACCAAAACTCATTCTGTTTTAATGGGTTTAAAGAGTTTTGTATTAAAACTTACACCTTAGTGGTTGCCAGTCTTGTTTTAAAGTTTGGCTGTAGGATTGTTGATTTGGCTATTGTGTATTTTTCAGTGTCAACTAGACTGACAATAACTTGTTTTTAAATTTTCACGAACTTCTGTTGCCATCTTTGTTTTTCAGGCTGGCTATGGTAACATTATAGCAGGTTGTCCTAGGTGTAGCTGTAACTTGACTGGGTCTGTGTCCAACCTGTGTGACCAAGTCAGTGGACAGTGTCCTTGTAAAAATGGTGTGGGTGGTCAGTACTGTGGCTCATGTCTGCCTGACCACTGGGAGTATTCTGAGGAAGGGTGCAAAGGTGAGTTATATGTGGTCTATTTCAATAGTTTGTTTTTTCTTGCCTCCTATACTAAATGGAAAAAAAGATGTCTTAGGGGATCACTTTTGTTACCATAGCATTTTCAAAATTTTGGCAGTAAATGAGAACAACGTGGCACTTTTTTGTGCAGCAATAAGTAGCAAAAGCTCAATTTAATTGTTGACAATTGCATGCATGTGCAAATGTTAAATCAAATGTCAATTCCTGTGCATGAAATATCACTGACAGTTGAGACTTATCATAGTAGATGGGATACATGTAGAAATATCCTTTCATATGAATCATATGAATTTTTTTTGAAGAGTGTTAATCTAATTAACAATACTGTGGTTGCTGATTGTGTATTCCAGCCTGTAATTGTCACCTGAAAGGTTCTAATGACAGCCAGTGTGACTTGGTGACAGGGACATGTACCTGTCAACCTAATGTGATAGGAGACAAATGTGACCAGTGTGAGGTAGGCAGTGTTAACTCTCACAAATGAAAAATTTTGAAGATAGCGATTTTTCTGGCCATGGTGCTTATGTTAAAGTAGTTGCTTTATTGAGAAAGATTAGGAAACAGTGGCCAAAGTGATAGTTTTATGTTGGTGTGGAAAGTGTAGCATATGTAACCACAATTCAGAGTTTTGAGATGATAGAATGACGCAAACTGTCATCAGCATTTGATTATAGCAAAATTGTAAAGCACAAAGGTTGCTACATTTGACTTTGAAAGATAATTTTATAAAAATATTCACACTGCTCTCTGTAATTAGAATTAATCACAAACAATAATATTGTACTGTTCCTAATTTTTGCCACTGTTTCAGATCAACTACTATGACTTAGACTCTGGCAATGGCTGTCAATCATGTGACTGTGATGTGACAGGTTCCACCTCACTGCAGTGTGGCATGACCAGTGGTCAGTGCCCCTGTAAGCCAGGAGTGACTGGACAGAAATGTGACCAGTGTAGACCAGGATACTATGGATTCTCTTCAAATGGCTGCACAGGTAACAATTAACACAGTTCTGTTCAGTTTTCAAGTCAACCACCTTAGCTTGTGCACTGATTCAGCATGATTTACTAATGTGCAGAAATATATTTATACCATTTAATTAATACTTTTTTTCTTCTCCAGAATGTCCTGTGTGCCCTGTGGCTGGGCAGGTGTGTGATGCAGTGACAGGAGAGTGTGTGTGTCCCACCAATACTGAGGGTGACAGGTGTGAGCGCTGTGTGCCAGACACCTGGGGACATGATCAGCTGTTAGGATGTAAGGTAAGATGTAACAGGTGTCAACAAGGATAGAAATACTTAATGCCACTAATTATTAAGAAGGGGTGTGTGTTGCAGTGAGTTTTTGAAATAAGAGTTTGATGTACCAAAAAGCTTTTTGATTTGTGCTGAAATTATTAAATTTGAATCCCTCTTATGAGGGTAATAAAAAGGAATGGGAAAATACTCCTTTTATATATATTTAGCAATAAATTTGGGTGCTCATTTAGTTAATGAAAATTTTTAAAAGATATTTTCATCATTTTTGTGAATTCAAGAAAAAATGTATGTATATTTTCTTTTTCTTTGCATTCAGCAATGCAACTGTAACATGACTGGTTCCCTGGACACTCAGTGTGACACTGTGGATGGTCAATGTGAGTGCAGACCAGAGTATGATGGCATGAAATGTGACATGTGTCGCTTTGGCCATTTTGGATTCCCTAACTGCCGTCCTTGTCACTGTAATGAGAATGGAACCGTCATGTCTGACTGTAATGCCAAAGGTCACTGTCAGTGCCAAGAAGATGGACAGTGTCCTTGCAGGGTAGGTTTAGGCTCTGTCAACATGGGGGTGATGTGTTGCCAAAATGACCAAAAGAAAAAGTTTTTACGTAAGAAATTGGTTGTAACATGAGTGAAAGGTACACATTTTTAATCATTTATAGAGTAAAATGTAGAATAAGTAAGATCTGATTAACATCATATCAATTAATTTATTTTAGTCATTATATTAGATTGATTAATATATATTTATTTGGCATGGATTTTATTGTATGTAGGTTTTTAGTTACAAATTGTGTATTGTCATTTCTTAGGGGAATGTTGAGGGTTTGAAGTGCAAACACTGCAAAGAAGGCAGCTTCAGTCTGCAGTCCAACAACCCTGAAGGCTGTACTTCCTGCTTCTGTTTTGGAAAGTCAAACATTTGTGAACAAGCTCAGCTCACATGGAACATGGTAAATGTGGTGGTTAAGAATGCCTGTTTAAGCTATTTAGGAAGTTGTGTATATTATTTCTGGTTGCCCGAGTCAAAGTTAATGAGGGACTGAGACTGTTTTAAATAAATATTTTTAGGAAGCTTGTTTATTGACAGCAATTTATCAGTGAAGCCAATGTAAAGTAAACACTGTTTAATTTTTAAGATATTTACAATAAAAAATGCATCAACTTCTTAAGAACAAAAAAGTAAATATTCCTATTTGGGTTATTGCCTTTTAAAAAAACAGCCACTTCAATATGTCCGCTTCATTAGAGATGGAATAGAGGGTTTAGGTTGACATGAGTCTAATGTTATTTTTAGTAAATGTCTTATTTTACACAGCATAAATTGAAATGTATCACGTTTTTTTTTAAGACTGAAATGCCTACAAGGAGTGTAAGAGTGCAACTTGATGGTGTGTCAGTGACCACAATTGAACCAGCCCTTCATGTAATCCCTCCAGATGCAGATGCCATCTTTGTCACTTCACCTGATGAGGAGCGCCCTCTATACTGGAGTGCACCCAGGAAGTTCCTGGGTGATAAGGTTAGGAGGTTATAGCTGTGACAAATTGTGGGTGAAGAATGTGATATGTGATTAGATGATAAACAAATTGAATTGTCAAAGTTGGAAGAAAAAATTTTGAAATTAAAAATGGATGCATGTATGTCAGCAAAAGAGATACGACCTTGCAGTATTAAAATAAGGCAACTGATGCTAGTGTCAGTAGTCAAATTAATGCCTATCTGAGATTAAAAAGTGTTGATTTAAGGCCTGCAGTATTTTAGTTCTTTCTTCTTTCAGACCTTGTCTTACTATGGCAAGCTGAAGTTTGTGATCTACTTTGAAGATCAAGATTCCCTGAACACACTCCCTATCCCCATAGTAGACCATTCTGAGTACAGAAGATTCCCACTTGTCCGTATTACTGGGAATTTCCGTGTGGTCCTGGACTACTTTGCTCCATTGACTCCTGGAGTGGAGAATGAGTTTGAGATTTTTCTGAGAGAGGTAAAATATGTTTTTGTTGTTATATATAAACACACCTTTATTGTTCATCATCAAGTGGCAAATCAGATTGATTTTGTGTGATGATCTAGATGTGATATAATATTAAGATTGTTTCTGTTATCTCCAGGACCAGTGGACAGACCCCCTCCAGCCCAGCAAGCCAGTCACCAGAGAGATGTTAATGGTGGGACTGCAGAATTTACAGAGCATCAAGATACGAGCATCAGGGAATTCTAATCTCAAATATGCTGAGTAAGTAGACAGGTTGTCAAGTGGTGATGCCTAACTGAAACAATGATAACTTATCAAGATTAAGTTCTTGTAATACAGGATAGACTGAGACAAGGTTCACGATGGACTGGGGTTTTTGACTGCTTTAATTATTGCTTTAAAGTAAAGCATTTTTATAAAAAGGGCACTTAAATATGTTTTGGTAAATTGTTATTTGACTTAAAAAGTTCTAAGCTTGGTTGCTAGATTGATGTCATTATATTTATGTGGTTCTTTAAAAACAACCATTGTAAATTATAGGATCCGTGGGTTGAGTCTGCAGCATGCCACCAATGCCAGTGCAGGAGAGGCTGCTCTGGGTGTGGAGAGGTGCCAATGTCCACCTGAGTATGCAGGACATTCTTGTCAGGTATAATGTGACAGATGTGACAGTGAGGGAGACAGTTGATAGTGTGCTACGTATGGCAGTGTGCTAGGTGTGACAGAGTGATAGTATTAACAATTTCTGTCTGTTTCACACCACAGAGTTTAAGACAGGTACTATAACTGGGGTGTAATTGTATGTTTGATGTTGTGCCTATAGGAGATTAAATTGGTGCGATCAGTATATAGGACTGTGTTTCAGCATGATGCTTTTTAATGATTGTGCTGTTATGCATCTTGAGCCAAGAGTTTTGTTGAGTTCAATATAATAGTAAGTTAAAGATATAAAATTACATGTTATATATAAACGTATTAATTATGGAGATGAGTTTAATGCTGCAGTATGTTATAGAAGGTGCATGGTGTTTAAGGAACCTACCTTTCAACTCTAAATTGAACTCTTATTCAGGATCCAGCCCCTGGCTACTTTCGTTTCTTCCCATCCAGTAACCTTGAGGAGCCTGAGCTTATCAAGCTGTTAGGAATCAGCAAACCCTGTGAGTGTCATGGCCACAGTGACATGTGCAATAAGGAGACTGGAGTCTGCTTGGTAAGGAAAAACTTACTTCTTCATAACTGCTTTATTTTGTTCTCAAATGGAGCAATTTTGATTTCATTTTGACTCAAAATATTTTTTCCAATGATTGCGATCAGTGCAGTTACTCTTAACTCCTTAATGTATCATTACTTCAGCAGTCACACCTAACACAACCATAACCTATAACTACTTTCAGAACTGTGCTCACAACACAGCAGGTGACCACTGTAATACTTGTGCTGAAGGTTACTATGGAAATGCCACATCAGGGCGAGAGGATGCCTGTCAACCATGTGGATGTCCCAGACTGGAACCACAGAATAAGTAAGTATAATCGTCCTGTGTACCCCTTGTAAGATAAAAGAAAAACCTTTATCATAGAAGACCATTATTATTTATGAAGTTTAATAAGAGATAGCCAGACTTATTTGTGTTTTTTCACTTGTAAGATGTAAAATTATAATAATTTGATTTTAAGCCTGTTCTCTTCAAAATGTTTTTGCACAAAAATTTTGCATTATTACATAACATGCATAAAAATATTTGTTTGTGCATTTTTGGCAAATTCAGTTTTAGGTGTTCTTGTTTTCTTCAGTTTCAGTCCCACCTGTGTGACCAATGCCACAGCCGATGGATATGTGTGTAATGCCTGTCCAAGGGGATATGAAGGAGATCACTGTGAACGGTAACATCTCATTAGCTTTGTGATTTCTTTGTTATTTTGTCACTTCACTCTTTAGCATCTGAAGTAAAACTTTGCAATATGTATTATATTTTTTAATGCTGTTTCATTTGAAATGTCCACAAATTACTCTATTTGAAGATCTTATGCAATAAGTATTTTTATTGGACTTACTTAAAATTGTTTCAGATGTTCTGACTATTTCTATGGTGATCCTACCAAGCTGGGTGGGGAATGTGTACCATGTGACTGCAGTGAAGATGGTTCATTGGACAATCTTTGTGACAGGGAGAGTGGCCAGTGTATCTGTCACCCTGGGGTACTGGGCAGGGCCTGTGACCAGTGTCAGCCTAGATATGCTGTTGTTAATGGAAGATGTAAATGTAAGGCACAAAAATTCTATTTTTTGTTGCATTCTTGGCATCATCATTGTTTCAACTTTTATTTAAGCTGCATAGATTTAATGCCAATCTTAGCAGTACTATCAAACAAGTTGCCTCTATAGGTAATGTACATTATATGTGGCAAGATGTCAGAAATATCAAAATTACCAAAATAGTGTAATTCACTTATGTATGATTTTGCTTTACTCAATACATACATATACAATGTACATAACAAGTCAGTATTGTTTAACAAATTGCCATTTTAGCCATTTGCTGTTACCCTTGGATTTTTGTGTTTTATATTTTTAATTCATGCCCTTGTATTCAATTTTTATAAGCATATAACCAGAGACTGTATATTCTCTATATTTTACAGCATGTGATGTTGGCTGTACCAGAGACTTAATGGTGGCAGTAGATGAGATGGAGGTGATGGTCAGAGGGGTCAACACGTCCACCATGGTGGTAATTCCATGGGAGAGATTCTTTGCCATGGAGAACAAGACCCAGGTTCTTAGGGTAAGTGTATTAGTTGTATACCACACAGGAGAGGAATTATGATCTCCTGAGTCATCAGGTACCACTGTCAGAATGTTTCACAAAATCAAGATAATCTGAGTGTGATGGCAGTACTTCTTTGGACATTTGATTAGAGGTACCAGCAACATGCATGGTAAAGTGTTAGTTTGCATGGCTGGGTAAATGGGCGGTGATGTGCAAATTTGATTTACTTTGATTCACAGCTATATTATATAGGAGTTAATCTTACATAGAATACAACCATAACCTATAGCATAAAGTGATGACAAAGAAGCACCAAGAGAATGACTATATCCCCTTGTCAAATTCCAGGGCAAATTGGATGCTATAAGGAAAGTCAAAGTGGGAGATATGGAGGTCATTGTTAAAGAGCTTCAGGCCAATGCCACCAAGTTATATACTCAGGTAGGGCATAGAGGCCAACTGCTTCTGTCATTTTGAGGACTTTATTTATTGCAAAGGGTTAGAATTTTGTGGTTACTTATATTGGTACATACTTCCACGTTTTATGCACTGAAAAAGAAAATAGATTTCTTATGTCAGAAATGTCATGATTGTACATAACTTTGCACTAAGGAATTACTTAACTGTTTATTGTGTTGTACAGACTTCCAGTATGGCAAATGATGCAATGGGTTATAGCATGGTGGCATCAAACCTAAGCAAAACTGCAGATGGTATGGAGAAAGAGATCAGAGAGATAATAACTTCAGCCAGAGGTGAGAATAAGTCATGGAATATTGAAGTGCCATATTACCAAACACATCTTACCTGTATTGACAAAACTAGTAGATAGTAAAAGTAAATGACATATTTATAATTTGTCAACTGTATATTTGCCAGTGAATTTGAGAGTGCACAGTGACAGATTTGAATTAACCAGGAAATCAGAAGCAATATTACATGATTAATATTGTTGTAGTTTATTTTGCTTTGACTTTTGTTTATCAGATCTCCTAGACAACCTCCCAGATGTACATCAGTTGTCTGGTAATGTCAACCTGACCTCAGTAATGATGAAGGCCCAGGACATAATGAAGATGATCAGAGAGAGGGATTTCAAACCTAATATTGAGAATGCTGATAATGAGTTGGAGTAAGTTACCCAGTTAGATAAAGTCATATTTTAAATGAGTATTTTGTACTAAAGTGGGCCATTCATACAATTGCTAAGGATCAATTTAGATGAGCGGGAAGATCATCATCCAGAAATGGAACTGCATTTCAGTGCACCAGATGGTTACTTAAAAAAACTAATCATTTTTTCAAATGACTAATACATGGAGAGAATTTCTTCAATAATTCATCAATTTTTGTTCAGATTGGCCAAGGCACTCAAGTCCAGTATAAGTGACCTCCAGTCCAAGCTGACCAATGTGACTGATGCTGCCATTAGCATCCAGGAGCTGGCTGACCGATTGAATGATCTTATCAGCCTTGCAGAGCAATCAGCCAAGGATTCTAGAGCAGCTCTGGAGCTTAACCAGAAAAATGATGAACTGATTAAAAAACTGCAGGTAAATGGGAGTGAATATCATGGTGACCCAGTTTTTTTCTTACTTTCATTGTGAAAATTGCACTGCAGGTTTGTGTAGTGTTGGAACTTTGTTCTGTAGTCAGATATTTCAAGTTTAATTCTATTTATTTTGCAGAACATGACCCAGGCTCTCCAGACCAGAGCTCTGGCTGTTTCTTCTATGTTGAACATGTCTTCAGAGATGTTGAAAGAAGCCAACATGACATTACCAAACAGTAGTGCTGAATTCCTCAGGGTAGGTATTTTTAGGTTACCTGTAAAGCTACAATTTTATAATACATTATAAACTGAAAATAATTATACTTTGACATTTGTGTGTTTGTCTTATTGTATTCATGAAAAATTGTGTATCTCTAAAGAAATTATATGATAATTATGAAATTTCCTAACTTCATTTTTTATAGTTTATGAAGTTTTATGTGGAATTTTGTTTTATTGTTCCAGGACTTGCTTGAGCAGCTGAAAAAGGACACTGAAAACCTGACCATAGCTGCTGGACTTCTGAGGCAAAATCTTCCAAATCTAGAGCCAAAAGTGAGGCAAGCAGAGGAACTGGCAGAGAAGCTGAGAATGCAAGCAGATAACTTAGACAAGTAAGGAATATGCCTAAACCAAAGACACCTTTGTTCTTCTTTAATGCTATCAGTTATTGTTTTAAAGTGTTATCAATTTTTTTATGCCTGAAGTAAAGGTAGAAGCTGAAGTGCTTGTTTATGAATAATTTTATATAAGACAAAAATTAATTTTTAATCAATTTTTCAACCCCTATTAATACATTCTTAATTTCCATTGTATTAATTTCTCATTCAATTTCATTTGATAATATTTGTCATTTCTGTCTACTTATCCATCTCTGTTTTTTTTTTTTTTTTTTTGCAGCATGTTTCAGGGTGCTCGTGCCACCTCAGAAGATGCAGTTAAAGCTGCTCAGGTGTATGAAGGCATAGTAGTGGCTGTGGATGATGCTTTGAAAGAGGCACAGAGTGCACATGATTTGGCCTCAGAGGCCATGAATAAGGTATGCAATATATACATTGTTCTAAACGTGCATGTATATGCACAGAGCAGTTTACTTACATACAGGTTAAAAGAAATTGATATGAAATAAAAAACTGAAACAATAACACATCTATCATGTTCATGTTTTCATTTCAAGACTACCACAGCAGATGGCAGCACATTGCAAGAGAAAGCCAAAAAGTCAGCCAACACAAGCTTGGACTTTGTGAATGAAGCCAACAGACTGGTCAATAGCAGCAAAGACCTCAAAGACCTTCTGGGCAGCATTGACAAGGATATTGACCAGGCCAATAAGAGAATGGATGAAGTGGACAGTGCCAAAGAACGTCTGACAGAAGGTATGGACAGGCTTCCTGCAGGAATACATGAGAAACTCATTGAGGCTAATGATAATGCGACTGGAGCCCTGGAAAAGGCAATGAATACTGTGACAAGTGTTGACTCTATTCAAGAAGGATTAGACAATGACCTCAAACCAAAACTTGATGTTGTGAAAGTGAATACCAAGGAATTGCAGGACTTGGAGACCATGACTGGAACCAGTAAGTGGTTGATATATTTCATTATTTTATGTTTTATTTTTTGAAATATAGTTGAGCCATAAATATATAAATTTTTTTAACCGATTTTATTTTCAGTGTGGATATTGTATTCTGAGATTCAAAATTAAGAAAGAACTTTTGAAGACACTTAAGTAGTGATAGATATCCAGTTCTAATGGTGATTACGACACATTTCATGATTTTAACGAAATGCAAACATTTGTATCTTTTAGTGATGGAGATCAACAATAATCTTGATGGTATTCGTGATGTGAACCGCTCTATCCACACCACTCTGGGAGCTCTGAACAGACTCAACATGTCACTGTCACAGAGCCTGGAGGAGCTCAGGGAAAGCATACAGAAGGCTAGGGAACAGGCCAATAATGTAAGGAACACACTCATGCCATGCATATGTGCGTGCGCGCGCACACACACACACACACACACACATCATTGATTTATTATGTTGAATGGTAACCAGATTTTATCATCACAAAGCCCATATATCCTTGTTAGAATTGAAGGGGTACAGTCTTTTATCTATATGATAGCCAAATCTTACATAACACATTGCAGATAAAAGTCTCCCTGGCAGCCGGTGGTAGTTGTCACCGTGAGTACAGGACAGAGGAGCTGAAGCCCAGCACTACCAACACCATCAGTTTCAACTTCAAGACCAACAACACAGAGAAGGACATGTTGCTCTTCTATGTGCAGGGAGAAGAAAAAGTAGGCAACTGTGTGATCCGTGTTAAGGAGGGTGGGGGATGAGAAAAAATTGACAAAACAAACTTTTTAGGTTGTTGCCATATTTTCATTTTTCTTGTCATGGATTAAAAGGTGGAAAGCTTCAAGAAACCAACTTTTCATACATTGTGTTATCATAAAACATATCAACAAAGTTCAAGTATGAATATTGCAACCTTTTTGGATTTGCTGTATGAGTTGGTGTTTTTACTATCGGGAGCAGTAGCAGTGTACTTTCTCTCTGTATTTATAGCCTGAGTTCATGGCAGTGGAGATAGTGGAAAGAAAGCTCCGGTTTGTTTGGAACAGTGGTGGGGGTGTGGCCATGGCAAATCACAGCCTACAGATAGAGAGTGAGGAAACTTCAATACAACCGGATGAGAAATGGTACAGTGTCATTGCTAGAAGGTAAGTAGACACAGAACATGATGGATAATATAATTAGTTATAAAGATTGGGATCATTCATTCTGAAAGTTTAAAGTTCATTGATTCAGAGTCCTTTACATGATTATGTGTATGCAATAAATGACAACTTGCAATCAAAACACTTAGTACAACAGTCTAATCAGTCATATTAATAATGATAATTTTTTTTTCAACCATTTTGTCTTGTATTAATAATCATTTATAATACAAGAAAGAAAAAAGAATAATGTTTATTATCACTGAGCATGTATAAATGCTGTAAAATGCCACAAAAATGTGAAAGTGACCAAACTCAAATATACAATCAATGACTTTTATATTATTTATTCATTTTCAGAACTGCCAATGTTGGTACTTTGGCTGTTCAGAAGATCAAGTTTGCAGGAAATGATGATCCTGCTCTAGCCAGCAGCTCATCGTCTGCTCAGTTCACAAAACTTGACCTAAATGACAGGGCAAAGTTATATGTGGCTGGTGCTCCCCAGGGAACTGTGGAGGTAGGGAGAGTCTTTCTTTTTGGATTTTGATGAATAAATGGTTAACAGGTTAACTTGGTTTATCAATTTACAATCTCTAAGTTAAAGAAAAACAAAATTTTGGTGCTTTAAAAGAAAGTTAACTAATTTGTTCAGACAAAACTGATGGGATTTTTAAAATCATACATATAATGATCATTGATGTAGTAAAAGGTATATTTATTTGCTATCTGAGCATGACAGATGTGTTCAAGTGACGTGTGTGAGAGTTAGGTGGATGTGTATTGAGTATAAACAAAACCACATATTGGGATATTTAGGGGCCTTTTTAATCAGAGTCCCTATTTAAGTTATTAGATAGACCTTTTCACATTGAGTTACATTTCATTTTTCCAGCGTGATCCTGCCCTGAAAGGAGGAATGTTTGTTGGCTGTATTGCTGATGTCACACTGGATGGCCGTGTGATTGGGCTGCACAATTTCAACCAGTCATTTGGAGAGTGTGGCATGTGCACAGAAAGGTGAGATTTGTTCTTTTGTTTAGTATTGTCCTGGAATTTGCCTGACAGAAATTTTGAGAGAAATTTATGAGTAACTTTTTATTTACTTTTTAAATCTATGAAATTTCCAGTCCAACACCAGTGGCTCCTAAGGATATATCCCAGTTTGATGGTACAGGCTATGCAGAGGTGCCTCCTATACAGCGCTATGACTCCACAGGTTATCTGGCTCTGTTTGAATTCCGCACCTTCTGGGAGGATGCCCTTCTATTCTTTTCTGGCAACAAGGCTAATGTAAGTCTACCTTGTCAACTGTGGTTGGGTAGAGAGGGGATTTACTGGCATTGGTTAAATGAAATAAGTTAAAATTCGAAGAGAAGATATGTTTCATTTACCTATGAAAATGTTAGAATACTTTTCTTTCAATAAACAAGTCTGTGTTCTGCACTAATTAATGTAGGATGTATGCCACTACAAGTACTTAAACAAATGGAAACTTGGTGCACATTTTTGAGTTTTTCCTCAATCCAGGGAGAGTATATTGCTGTTGAACTAGTGAATGGCAAGGTTGTGTTCAGTGTCAACTTTGGAGGTGGTAATAACATCTCCATTGAGAGCAGAGAGAAATATAACACTAACCAGTGGATGACAGTAAAGGCTGAGACACAGGGAAATGCAGGTTAGTAAACAAAATCACCCTGATTTTGGGAAGTGTAAAATAATTATCAAATGATTAAATTTTATCCAGTTGTTTAGTAACAGTGTTTGGTAAAGTGATAATAATTCTGTTATGAACCAGTTTTTAGCAAATTGCAATAGATATAAAAATTGCTGCATTGTATTTGTTTTGATATGTTTTAAACTAAGATATGTAATCCTAATGCTGCAGGTCAGCTTGAAGTGACCACCAGTGAAGGCAGAGAAGAGTTGAAGAGAGCTCAGGCCACTGCAAGTGGAGAGGACAGTCTGGACATCAGTAACGCCAGTGTGTACTTTGGAGGAATACCTTCTACATCAAAGTTTGACAGGTAGGTGGGCCGGGAAGTTATGTGCATTGTATAATAGACCAGACTACAACTGTGTTAAAAAGAAGCAGTGCTTTCAATCATTTTTTTAAAAATTTAAAATGATTCTGGATTTCCCAAAAATCTATCTAACTATCTATCTAACTTTTAAACCAAGTTAAAACCAGACTAAAACTATGTCTATAATCTTTGATGCAAAACATGCCAGCAGGTTTGTTTAGATTCTGCTGTTTCATCTTGATATCAAACCATTCCATTTTTTCAGTTTCCTTTGTATAAAGCTTGATGAAATACCTAGTGACAGATGGTCAATGTTTTGCATGAAGTGCTCATCATTCAATGTGTATTTTGTTCCTTTAGCTTCCCTCTGTCTGTGCGTACTCCATTCCTAGGCTGTATGAAGGGCATACAGGTGACGGCAGGAGGCAATGCTCTACCACTGTACAAGGGACTCAGTATAGGAATGACTCTAGGATGCAGGGAAAATGTGAGTACTGTATGATAACACAGTAACGAGTAATGCTCTTGAAGCAGAACGACACTTAGTATATCAATAAGATCACTATGTTAGATGGTGTGAAATGATTATTTAAAAGAATAACAAATTAAGTTATACCTAGGCAGTGTAGATACATGAAGTCTAAATGGTATATTCCTTACATATACTAGTGACATTGATTTGAAATTTAGATATTTTAATGAGTATTTACTCATTTCAGAAAACCCGTGTGGCAGGTTTCCATGGTGATGGCTATATTCAACTGACAGGGGATAGTCTTCCAGGAAGAGAGGCAGATATTTCCTTTTCTTTCCGCTCACTTCAAGACATTGCACTTCTGTTACTGGGACTTGGAGGGCAGGCTGACCCTGTAAGTATATACAGCAAGAATCTTTAAAACAACAACCGGGTTATTTGTGGTTTTACACCACATTTTTCTATTTAGATGGATGAAGATGCTTTGATAGATAGATTGACAACCCCATTTATCCATTGATATTGGCATAACTTTGTACTTTTTAACCACACATCATCATCCATGTGTATTTTCAGCACTTCTACTCAGTGTCCCTCATAGATGGTAAGCTCCAGGCCAAGTTTGATGCTGGGGATGGAGAAGTCACCATTACCTCTGATGATACTTTCAATGATGGCATGTTGCATGGAGTGTCCATAATCAGGAATAGGAGAAAGTAAGTATACAACCTACTACATCGGTGGATAGCTCATTGAATTACATAGTAATACTGCAGAGTTTGGTTGAAGCAAATAAACAAAAATATGTAAGAATGATTCCACTTCATCCATTAATCTGTTTGATACATCAAAATGCATGTACTAAGTAATACTATAATCTGAGTGATTGTTGTTTCAGAATTAAGCACAAAATGGTGGTGAAATTTAAGGGACCGTTCACATGGAAAGTCTATTTTCTAAAAATCTATTTTCTATTTGTGGTATCTTGTTATCACGGAAGTAACTGGCTCGCGCTGCCAGTAATTACGCCGCAGGATATTCAGGGCACAGACCGTGATCACAAGATACCAAGAATAGAAAATAGATTTAAAAAAAATAGACTTTCCATGTGAACGGTCCCTAATTCAGCAAAGGTTATCTAAACAACTTTGGCACACTTGACAGTGAAGTGTTTTGCAATCAGAAATTTAACAAAACACATGGCAGTAGTATAAAGGATGAGTGCGAATAAGGGGGTAAAAGTGCCCACTTTTGTACATGAAAAATAAATTGTGAATGAATGGAAAAAAATTGTTGCCAAATTAAAGTTGGGGTCTTACACTTTTATGATCCACTTATAAAAAAAATATTTATTGAATTTGAAATATAAAAATTTAATGTTAAAATGACCCTGTCAAATATTCATGAAAATGTGTGTTTTAGGGGGGGTCTGAGTTGCAATGCTACATATCTTTAGTTATAGTGGGGTGACAACTGTGAAATTTTGTAATTGGGTACAGAAGGTGCCCATGTAAAAAAGTAAGGCAATATGTGGCCAATCATTGTTTGTGATCAATATTTTGATTGCTTTATTTGTACATGTAGTGCTGATTGAAAGAAGAATCTTACAGTGACTTGAGGATAAAAGATGTTCATTTTCTATATGAGCCCCTGCCTCAGACAAGCTAATTATTCACGGTTGAAAAGACATGAATATAAGGTAAGATATGTGAAAATCAGCTTGTCTGAGGGTTGGGCTCGATATGTACTCAAACTAAATAGGGACATTTTCAGTCCATATGCTAGCAGGCGGCCATGTTTATTCCTGCCATGAGGTAGCTGCTACATGCTTACTTAGGATGGCTAGGCAGATACAATGAAACTTATGTTCAAAAAGAACAACTCAAAATACAATGTAGGTCTTTGAAAGGAAAATAGGGGTTAGAGTCACTAAATTATTTTCAATTACAACCAAAAAAAGAAAAGTAATTATCATGAAATGCATGCTATAAAAATAAATAAATAAATAAATAAATAAATAAATAAATAAATAAAAGGGGAAATATGGATAGGAAATAGAGTCCAAATACAGAAAGTACATCTTACATTCATTCTTATTTCTTAGGATTAAGAAAGATTAAGTGTAAAATGTGCTTTAGATATGCGAAGTTATATTAATTATCATAATAGCAGATGTACATTATGGTGGCTCCTACTTTATATAGAGACCCATGCTGTAATAGATCTCTACACATAAGGGTGGCTTGACCCAACCCCCTCTAATGGGCATGAAAGTACATTTTGTACAACCAAAATTGTTGTGTAAATGTCCCCTTTTATGTCTATTTTGCATAAAAAGTAAAATAAAAGGCTCCATCACACACACCCTAGTTTTGTTACTTATTACCTAATCTTCCACACCAGCACTATTCATAGGAGCTTTGCAGAGTTTTTTTTTTCTTCTTTTTTTTCACCAAAATGCTATGAATGACTTTATTTGTCAAGGAAATCAGTGAAAACCTATTGACTTGGTAAACAGTCCATACAAGAGACCACCAGCCTATAATAAATACCAGAAGTTTACCAGATAAAGCAAGCTAGCCAATATACTGATGAGCATCTGCTAAATGGCCAGTTTGAAATCAGTGGTAAATGTGAGGTATCCAAACAGCCTTCTCCACAACATAATTTTCGATTGTATCCCTGCCTCGTGGCAAACCCCATATACCACAGGACTGAAGTGATATGTGCACAACTTCCAACTGTCTTGGAACCAGCTTTACACTGTCAGTACCAGCCACTGATGGGCCTAGTTTTGCTATGGGAGGTCTGAATCCACAATGTGTACTGGTGGCTAGATATGTGAGGCAGGGATACAATCGAAAATTATGTTGTGGAGAAGGCTGTTTGGATAACTCACATTTACCAACATCAAGTGGTGACAGTATAAGCGAGACAAAAAGTGTTTCAGACAGCACATCTGATTAATTATCCATTGTTTCATTATACATTTTTATACTCATATTTGTATACTGTATTTTGTAGAAAATAACTCTTGCATTGCATTCTATACAAGGTTTTTATCACATACATAATCATATATGAAGTACTTTTTAGGTGATTTAATTTCATTGTCATACAGATTATTGACCATAACTGTAATTATGTGTACTATATTTTCATTTAGTTTTTAGTTATACCTTATCATTATTTTGGTACAATTTATACCTTGTTTATTTTATGGTTTATGGAAACATTGCAAATATCTGTGTAGAGTGCTTTTACACATGATTTCTTTTGTTGTTGTTAGTACTGTAACAGCCTTTTGCTTTTAGCATTTTTTACTATTCCTTAGAGCCTTGTACAAAATGTGTATTGGTTAAAAATACAATTATTTAGACCAAAAAATGCTGGTCTGTGAGAAAAGTTATATAAAATTTATAAATACGTTGAAACAAGTTTTTCTAGTAACAAGACTTTTATACAGTTAAGTGAAGTCAGTGATGGCTTCTGTGAGAAAATACCGTAACATACCACCCCTCCCTCTCTTCTCTAGGATTTTAAAAAAACAATAATTACTTTCTCATTTACTTGTGCCACACCACAATTATTTAACATAACTCTTTTTTACATCACAAGACAAGTTTCATTAGAAAAAAATCGTTTATGTAATATAAATGCTGAAACAAGTTGCTCTGATTCATTAGAATGCATACAATAGGTAAATCCGGCTA